>JAHHUM010000213.1:0-69130 GCA_036173005.1 Crenichthys baileyi
CACGCCCGGGCACCAAAGGGGAAAGCCAACTTGCCTCCACTACACTGGGTGATAAACACATTTTAATTTGTTGTTTTTTGGGCTAATTATTCTTAAGGAGGGTTATACAGGGATAATAGGGTCTCCTGAAATTCATTAAGTCTCTGGCTGTTTTGCCAAGTGTAAAAACGTGGTACATACCATCAGAGGTGATTGTCCCTTGGGGTGGTGGATGATCAAGCCCAAAGGGATTAGCAGTAGGTCCCTCCATGCGTGAGTCTCTGAGGAAGGCCCGATTGTTCCTCACGATCTCATTGGTGAAACGGTTATCAGTGGGTATGTTCTCCGGCACCACCTGCACCAGCGGAGGAACTGGGGGCAGCTCACTCCGTCCCAGCGTCCTCATGCATTGGTCCTCCAGCGCAGCAATGAGTATAGACTGGTTGTTGACCACCCCGGCCATCGTGGCGAACCGAGCCTCCAGCTCTTTGTACCGCGAAGCCAGTCGCATCATCTCCGAGGTCACGTTCAGGACGCGGTTCTCCAGCTGGGCCAACTCTAAAGAATTGTCCCTTTTCCTGATGATCTCATGCAGCAGCTGCATGTAGAGCTGGGTGACCCTGGAGTTCATGTTGCGGCTCTCTTTCCGCAGCAGCTTCATCTCATTCACTAAATTACCGTCTACCTCTACCACCAGCTGCAGCGTCTCAATCTCGCGCCGCTGTTTGTTGAGAACCTCCCGCACATCTGAGATGTCCATACGGGTCACTCTGTCTTTGTCTGGCTCAGGGCCAGTGGTGCTGGCACAGATTGGACCTGATGGCAGAAATCAATCTTTAAACAAGAAAATCAAACTGATCATGAGGGTGTATTTCCAACATGTTGCCTTTAGTACCTGTGATTCTCTGCTCCGGCACCAGGAAAGTATAGGAACACTTTTTAGCATCCGGGTCCTGAGCAGCTCTTTTACTCCTCTGGAGGGAGAGCTCTTTGGTTCTCCGGGCTTCCCTTGAGCTCCTGCAGTAACTTTCCTCCCACAGAGAGAGGCAGAGCAAGGCGCACAGGCTCCAGATCAACCCCTGCATTGCTGCCGGCTGGGTGGCTGGCTGGATGGATGGATTGATGGACAACTACTGGGGCTCCCTCCAGATCTCCCTGAAAGAATACAAGACCTTATGAGTTAAGCAAACAGTGACTAACAAAAGGAGTGAAGCCAGCAAGGCTGTTTATTGTATGCTATTCTAGGACCAGTTTCCAGTGCACTTTAATGAGTTAGTATATGATTTTTGTTTTTTTAATTGACAAACCGCTATAATAGATGGCTGCAGTAGCAAGGTTGTCTTCTGTTTAAATTTTGTGTGGAAGGAGTGAAAAAAAGAATCTCTTCTGTCCGTCCAACGGGATGAGCTCTGCTCTCTGTGTCGGCTGACACCTAGCTCATTTTTCTGCTCCCTTCCCTTCCATAAGACCTGCTGATTCCAGAAGTCCCTCTACTTTGTCTCTGGTATGTGTCCTTATACTTGCGTTTTCTTCGATAATCTTAGGATTTGGTTATAAGCTTATCCTATCTGCTTTTTGTGTTCAATATAAACCAACTGCTTGGGTTTAACACTGCGCCTTGAAAAGTTGTGTCTCAAAATACAGCATGGACGAACCTCAAACTTTGGGTTTTTCCCCCAGGTTGTTTAGAATGGAGGCATAATAAAACTTAAACCCAAAAATCTCTATTTGAAGTATTTTAGTGTTGGCCAGATTCTTTTAAAGGGGCAAAACCAGATGACCATTTCTCTAAAGGGCCACTGTTTTTCTATACCCTCCCCAAGATTCTTAAAAGGACTTTTGGGACTAACATGATGCTTATTGAAAAAGCAAAGGTGAAAGGAAAAGGGCCTCCGTTTTATCCATTTGAAGTTACAAATTGCAAAAAATATTCATTCCACAAATTTCACGTTTTTCCCGGGATTTAACGTGATGAAAACAGAAAAAAAAGGCAGCGCTCGGGGTTAAATTTTAAAAACCCTTTTTTTAAAAATCTAGGTATTTCTTACGTGTTTTTTTTTAAAAAACTTTTCCCTTTTAGGCCGGCTGTGGTTTTGGGCTTTTTATTCTGCTGAAAGTTTTAAATCTCGGTTTTTAAATCCTTTCTAGCTCCAATGGGGATTTTAACATGATTGCCCATCCATCTCCGCACCTTTCAGACAAGTTTCCCCTGGCGCTCCCAAAACTAGCATTCGTAGCCTTTTTCCCACCACCACTTTTTACCATTGGATGGGTTTTAGGGTAATGGCGACAATGCACAAAATTTTACACGGAAACCCAAAAATTAGAAATTTGGTCTCATTTTAGAGCTCTTTCTTTAAAATTTTTACTGTCCCCTTATGTGTCTTTGGAAAACTACAAACGATTTATGGTTTTTTTTTAAGAATGCCCATTTTTACTACTCGCCCAAAAGGGCCAATGTGTGGCAAAACTAAATTTTGTCGTAAACAGTTTTTCCCCCCAGTTGTGACTCGCACCTCCTACAGAGTCCCAAGGGCCTTTTAATGATTATCTTTTTAATGTACTTGTCCATCAGTAGGTGAACAAGTGAGCATTTTTGTGTCATGTGGAATATTGTTTTAGAACCTAACCCTTTTTAAAACATGTGGGAAGCGTTATCTCTGATCTGTCTGTTTTCCTTCTCTTCACGGATTTATGCTGAGGCTGAATCACCACGGGTGGGATACTGCTTGGTGACTTGGGAAGCAACTTTTTGCGGGAATTTTTTAGATTTTGGAGTCAGTGGGGGTATATGAATAGATTTATCTTTGAAAATAAAGAAACCCCATGTATCACTTTTCCCTTTTAAAACTACAACTATACTTCTATTACACCCCGTAGATAATGGTTTTAATGTACAAAAATTTAAAAGTTTTAGGCCCATACATGGCTTCATATTGATTCCTCTCTGTGTAAGAAATGCTACATTATTTTTCAAAAAGGGCCATTTTTTTATTCATACGTCTGTTCAGAAAATAGCAGCTTCACATAACCCCCGAGGAAAAACTCCTGGACCCAAATTTCCCGTAGCCCTGTGAGGGGATTTTAAAATCCTACAGGGGTGTGGGGATAGCCTGTTTGTGTTTGACTTGAAAGATTCGGGGACCCGACTCACAGGCTGTCACCCCAGGGTGGAAGAAGCAAAGCCTCTTTTTATCTTTTTTTTGAGGGGTAACTCTCTGCCACCACCAGTCCCTTCACCCTCCTCCTCCCTTGATTCTTGTTCTGTTTAGTTCAAACGCAGAAAATACAACCACAATCTGTTTTCGCCTGCATTCTTTTCCCCAAGCTGTGTAAGACCAGCTCTGTTTGGCCTCCTTGTTCATCCCTCAGTGCCACATCATTAAGCCGCACCTCCACCCTGAAGTCCGGGCCCCGTGTGTCTCTCATATGACGCCATTGTGGTTCTTCAGGAATTCTGGCAGTTATGTCATTGGGAAAAATTTTGAGAGGGGCAGGATTTCGCCATGCGCATTTGTTTGTGTGCGTCATTAAAGGGTTCAGGGCAATATGTGTACGTTTCTGCGGCTGTCTGTGTGATTGAATACAGTGTGTGTGTGTGTGTTTGCATGACTATCCAGAGACTTTTTCTTTTTTATGGTGGGGGTTTTTGCACCATGTGTCAACGCGTAAACCCGGGACTGTAAACCTGGGTGACCCCAGTGAGAGCTGCTAATGACTTTAACAGCAGCATCAGTTCTTCTGTGTATCCTTTCATCTAAGCCTTTTAGCTTTATTTAGTTACTGTTTGATCACAAGACGTGTCTTTGTTCACAGTTTAGATGGGCATGAATGAGACGTTCACAGTTAGTCTATGAGCCCTTTTTCCCTCTGCCTCTCCTGCCCTTTTTTTTTAGTCTGAATCCTCCGATGCATTTTCTTTACTGTAAAAGGGGCCCCCTTTCCTTTTATGAAGCACAACATATCAAAAACTTTCCGGATATGCGGAAAGGGCCCTTAAAGGTATAGAGTTTACATTGTTTCCTTTCGAACAGGCTCCCTTTCTTGAAGAAAAAAAAATCTGTTTATCGCAGAAAACCTCTACATACCTCTATGCCTCTACATACATATATATATATATATTATAATATATTATTTTATATATATATATATATATATATATATATACAGGGGTTGGACAATGAAACTGAAACACCTGTCATTTTAGTGTGGGAGGTTTCATGGCTAAATTGGACCAGCCTGGTAGCCAGTCTTCATTGATTGCACATTGCACCAGTAAGAGCAGAATGTGAAGGTTCAATTAGCAGGGTAAGAGCACAGTTTTGCTCAAAATATTAAAATGCACACAACATTATGGGTGACATACCAGAGTTCAAAAGAGGACAAATTGTTGGTGCACGTCTTGCTGACGCATCTGTGACCAAGACAGCAAGTCTTTGTGATGTATCAAGAGCCACGGTATCCAGGGTAATGTCAGCATACCACCAAGAAGGACGAACCACATCCAACAGGATTAACTGTGGACGCAAGAGGAAGCTGTCTGAAAGGGATGATCAGGTGGTAACCCGGATTGTATCCAAAAAACATAAAACCACGGCTGCCCAAATCACGGCAGAATTAAATGTGCATCTCAACTCTCCTGTTTCCACCAGAACTGTCCGTCGGGAGCTCCACAGGGTCAATATAAACGGCTGGGCTCCTATAGCCAAACCTTTGGTCACTCATGCCAATGGCAATCGTCGGTTTCAATGGTGCAAGGAGCGCAAATCTTGGGCTGTGGACAATGTGAAACATGTATTGTTCTCTGATGAGTCCACCTTTACTGTTTTCCCCACATCCGGGAGAGTTACGGTGTGGAGAAGCCCCAAAGAAGCGTATCACCCAGACTGTTGCATGCCCAGAGTGAATCATGGGGGTGGATCAGTGATGGTTTGGGCTGCCATATCATGGCATTCCCTTGGCCCAATACTTGTGCTAGATGGGCGCGTCACTGCCAAGGACTACCGAACCAGTCTTGAGGACCATGTACATCCAGTGGTTCAAACATTGTATCCTGAAGGCGGTGCCGTGTATCAGGATGACAATGCACCAATACACACAGCAAGACTGGTGAAAGATTGGTTTGATGAACATGAAACTGAAGTTGAACATCTCCCATGGCCTGCACAGTCACCAGATCTAAATATTATTGAGCCACTTTGGGGTGTTTTGGAGGAGCGAGTCAGGAAACGTTTTCCTCCACTAGTATCACGTAGTGACCTGGCCACTATCCTGCAAGAAGAATGGCTTAAAATCCCTCTGACCACTGTGCAGGACTTGTATATGTCATTACCAAGACGAATTGACGCTGTATTGGCCGCAAAAGGAGGCCCTACACCATACTAATAAATTATTGTGGTCTAAAACCAGGGGTTTCAGTTTCATTGTCCAACCCCTGTATATATATATATATATACATACATACATACATACATATATATGACACCAGAAGTGCCATCCAAGGATTTTAGTCATAACCTACAGAAGCAAAATGTAGAAGCCCATGCACACGGCTAATTCAGCAACCATGCTTCAGAAATACTCTGAAGTTTGTCTTCTGATGGATCTCAAGGAAATGAAATAAAAAGCACAAAACTCTGGTGGCTGTGGTGTAAGGCATAAACACAGCATTAGCATTTAAAGGGAAGGCTCAGGCAGTGGATGATGAGAGAAAGCTAAGCAGTGATTAAAAAAGAAGTCATGGCCCCCTATCCCACCTAGCCAAGTGCCATCAGCACTATTTCAGGAAATGAGCCAAAGATTAAAAAAAGTCCCATTTACTTTATCATTTCAGCTGTAGACTTCCATCGCTCCCTTTTCCTTCCTTTATGACTGTTGGGATTACTGTCCTTGCTCTTTATTAAAATACATATGGAAGTCGGGCACTGTTAGTAGTTCAGGGATTCATAGAAACTTTCTTTTCACCCTGAAGGTAATGTGAATTATTATTCCTCTTGTTGGCTCGGTTTTACTGACAAACATTATTTATTGTCATCATATCATTGTGCAAGCAGTGAAACAATGTCTGGAAAAGGGATTTGCAGTTCGCTTAGGCTGGCTTGTGTTTTGACAACATCTGTGAACATCTTTGCTGTTGCTCCACGGTCTCTGTACTCCATAATAATTCTTAATTATGATGAAATGTGTGTGGCGGGCTCTTTAATTCCTCCTCACGTACTTTCTTCTTCCTGCTTTTCTCTGTGCCTTCGGTCACTTGGTTCTAAACTCAGTGGTAGGGTCAGTCTGAAGGGTTGAGCCTACTTCCTCTTCTTGTTTTTACCAAACACGAGCTTTCAGCTGGAAATCAGCAAGTAAAAATGTCCTCTTCCAAAAGTGAATGTTGCCTCTTCAGCTCTGGTGCTACTCTGCTTTGATTTATGCTTTCTATTCATTGTATTCCCTTTGATTTCCTGTTTAAACTCATCTGTTTTCTAAGGAATACAGTGCTGGCTTCTTTGTCGAATCATATTTTACAAGTTCGGGGCCTATAGACTGCTTCACAAAAACAAAAACAGACTTGCATATTTATCTCCCCAAATGCACTGTTGTTTGCACACTCACACAAGGAATGAGGTGATGTTAAGATAAACGACTTCTGCTGAATGCTTTTGCCCAGCTCTATTTATCGTGGTTGTGCACTTTCTCCTGAGTCAGTCTTCCATCCTTCTGGAGTCTGGGTGCAGCAGCTGATTTTTGCTCATGGATCCTTATTAGCCCTGAGTTGGAGGCTGATATTTAATTATTTTCTGGATGTTGTTCAAGAGGAAATGAGAAGTAATTTAGTGACCTGGCTGCTTTGTTCCTTCCAGACAGGAAAAATTAGCTTTGAATCTTTGTTTAAGTTGCTATATGAATGGTAATTGTAACTTGCAAAGAGAGCTATACAGCGCTACGACCACCTCAGACTGCATTGTATTTATTGGCTTGAAGCCTGTAAAAACTCACATATCAGTTATTACCCGAACAAATTGATTAATATACAGTACAGACCAAAAGTTTGGACACACCTTCTCATTCAAAGAGTTGTCCTTCAGTGTGAAGCTACAGTATTCATAGTCATGAAAATAAAGAAAACTCTTTGAATGAGAAGGTGTGTCCTAACTTTTGGTCTATACTGTATGTGCAGTTTAAATTGTTAGCATGGAAATCTGAGTCACTGCAGGTGTCTGGTTTGAGGCAAAGTGGGTGTTGAGTATGCACTTTTGGACCTTATATTCATGGGCGCCTCCTGAAAGACTATAAAGGGTTGGCCAAATGGCGTAGATGCTAATAAACGTCGGGGGGGCTGCCACACACAAATACAGAAAGCCATGAAAGGATTTAAACATTTTTATGGTGCTGCTGTCTAGACATAATACAGCAGCCAAAATAATGTAACATCAAGAATTTTGATCACCCCCAAAATTTTGTAGCTTTCACTGTGTGTTGCACAAAATATTATACATTTTTGTGCCATTCTGTTCTTTAGAGAGCAGCACAAATGTAACAAGCTGATATTAAGAGTGTGTTTAGTACGGCTGGTTGCTGGGTAACCAGCCTGCACTCAGCTGCTTTACAGTCATGCCGCTCATAGCTTGCCAACTGTTGTGTTAGGGCAGCATTACCTTAATAAGAGTGAAGATACTTCCTTTAGTTACATCAAGTTACATCAAGACTTTCCATGTTTTTCATAAGCAGATTATTTGCCAAGCAGACGGCCAGCTGATTAGCACTGCACAGCAACAGGTGGGGGAGGGGCAGCACTTCATTGCTCTGTTGGATCCAGCCAAAGAAACGTGTCCCTCTGCCGAGGACAGAAATTAGCATAGACATAAAAAAATAAATAAATGGTGTTGTTTCAAGTAGTTGGCTCTTACTATCCTTTCTTAATTCCCTGTTCTTGAAAAATATTATGCATCTAAACTGTCTCAAAAATGATTGTCAGTAGATTGTGTTGGAGACTCTGAAATATATTGGACTCGTTATTTTACTCAATCATCAGCAAAGTGTGTAACACAGAAAGAGACATTTTCTCTGCCAGAATCTGTATGTTATTAGTTTGAGGGCTCCTGGTGTCAGGATCTCCTGCAAAGATTTACCAGTCTGCAGCCTGATTGAGTGCAGCAAGCGGGAACTATAAAATTGTATAAAAATCTAGTTGGGTTTTTATTGTAGGCTCAAAATCCCCGGCTTCCACTCCATCTATCTGGTCATTAGACTTTCCCCCATTCAAGGCAAAAAAAACAACAACCCTAAAACACTCATTATTGCTTTTCAGAAGAAGAGCAACGGAAGACAAGATACTGTCCAGATGAACAAAGGGGGTGTAGATGTAGGAATAATACACAGCAACTGTGCTTTATGTAACCAGCATGGATCTGAGCCACCTCCTCTGTGTCTGAACAGACAGCTACAGACTTCCTTCCAGCCGGACATCCATGCATGATGTCACCAGCCACCGCTCCTGCTCAAAGGGATGAGCTAGCTGCACCGTTAGTCATGTGATGTTTGAGTTCTTGCCAAAAGATCTGGTAACAGTTCCACGAGAGTTTAGAGTGAGTTTGAAAGATGGAGGAAAAATCAGAGCAAGCGTTTAGCTTTGAAGGAGAACACAGTGAGAGTGGGGAAAGCATAAAAACAACTGACAATATAAAACAATTAATGGGTGGAAAACAACAACCCACACAGAGGAATAACAAAACTCATAATAGGCCACCTAAAACAAAGCTGCAAAGCTTCCCAGAAATTATCTCTTGCCGCCTCCACCCTCTCTTAAAGAAGCTTTCTTCTCCTTTTGCTTTCTAGGTAGTATTAGTGAAGAGCTTAAAAAACCCAAATCCCCCCTGGGGCCCCATGGGGCCCTCGTCTGTTTTGCTTCTTGTGTAGAGAAACTCTAAACATGTGGGCTGATGTTGGGGTCAGAGGTCTGTATGTGGGATTTAGCATGTAGACCCACCCTTCCTTTCCTTCACCCACCCACTCAAACACTTCCCAAACCCTGTAATCAATTGGTCTTTGTGGGAAGCAGGGTCCCCCTCTTTCTCATTATGCACAGCATTCACCGTGATGGAAAAATATGTTTTTGCGGTAGTTTTCTGGGATTCTGGTGGCTGGGGTTCATATAAGGCCATCGTTTCTCTCTTTCTAGGACTCTTAACTAGAGTCAACCAATCAATGTGACCAATCTCTAATATCTGAGATTTGTAAGGCTTTGAATTGATAAAACACATTTTATATCTTTCAGATTTCTCTTTAAGAACAGTACTAAACATAATTGAAGACGTTACTCGTTACTAGTTGGACTTTTTTTTTTTTACGTTTTCGGTTAGTTGGTCACATGTCGGGGCTGATCTAGGTAGAAATTGACAAATTTCCGGTAACCATTGGTTTTTTGGGTTCTCTCTGTCCTCTTTCTTTCATAGCAGAAATAACCACTCTGCCTGCAGCTCCGCTCCACTACATTAATACTTCATATCTGTTCTTTTCAGTTTTTTCAAACTCTGGCCTCCTGTGCAATGTGTAACCCAGGGCGACAGGTGGCTTGTTTCCTGAACTGGCTTTAAGGACGCCTGGCGTTGACCAAATATTTCAATCTCCAGAAAGAGCTGGAGGGGAGTTAGGAGAGAGCGGAGGGCCAGGAAGAAGGAGCATTAAAAAGTTACGATGTATCGTTTGGCTTGATGCTTTAAACGTTTCTGATTCAGGAGATGACTCGTAACCTCTCAGAGAGACTCTCCGTTGGTATTTATTTCTCCTCTGGGTCACACCTCTTACTTCGGTCCACACATGTCTCCTATTAGCTGGATCAACACAGAGAGGTTTATAAATTTGCTCCATAAGCTTTGTGCTCTCCTGCCCAACGGCTCAGCTGAGTTACGTGCCTCCTGTGTTTACCCGAACCCCCTGGCTGACCTTCCCGCCCCCGGTCATGGCCCATCTCTTCAACTGTGCCCAGAACCTCATTAAGGGAGGATTCAGAGTAAGCGTCATCGTGTAGCTCCTCATTTAATTCAGAGCTTCCACAGCTTGCTGCACGTCTTTTAGTTTCTAGCGCTATAGCAAGTCCAGAGTGGTGTTCTGTGGATGGATCTGACCTCATGTGGTCAGCAGGGCAGGGTCAGTGGTTTTAGTCAAATCTGTTGCTGCAGCCAACATGGACTATCGTTTTCTGCCTCTGTGGTACGCACAGGCTCAGGTTCAGCCATAAAGTGTGATTATATGCATTCCTGTCACCCAAAGACCGCAGCTGGTTGTTGCAGACTGGATGAGCGATCAATCAGGCGCTACATTACAACAGAATCCGTGTCGAGGACAGCTGCAGCAACATAGCTGGCTCAGACAGCTCCACCACGTCCTACCTGACTGCATTTATTGGGTTGTCCAGGAAGTTTTAAAAAATTTACAGAGAAAATACATCAAGCAGAGGTGGAAGGTTAAGAGAATAGTTAGTTTATGTGCGGTTTGATACTAATGACTCTTTTAAAGCCACCCCACCCTTCCTTCTTCCTCTCAAGGTCCTGATGAACCTCAGGGCCAAGCTCCGGCGCTCCAGCACGGAATGTTCTGGCTATGCTTCTAACCTCCTCTTTATCTTTTCAGCTTTTTCTCCTCTGCTCCAGCCTGAGTTATTGATATTAAGATTTATTAGAAAACCGAGGAAGCCTATAAAATATTTTGTCAGCCTCTTCCTGACGGACCGTGTGCGTCTCTTACGGTCAGTTCTGGCACTTGTAGATGTGGAAACACCAGACTGATGATGTGATTGAAGTTTCTCATAACCGTGGGATGTAAATGGTCATATTCAAGTGCTTCAGACATGCTGGCTCTCAGTATATTAGGTTAGGATTTTAAAAGCTACAGTGTGTATCTGTATGTGCGACAGGATGGGGCACGTGTTGAAAGAAAACATGTACATTTTGGTGATGTAAACTCTCAGTATACAAACTCTGCTAGCTCTCTGCACCCCAGTTATAGTCAATTCAGATGGTTCTGTATTACAAAATCAAAAAAAGAAACTGGGAAGAAATAAACAATTCCTGCTGCAAGTGATCTGATCTTTCCATCTGATCATATCAGCATCCTTTGCGAGTGTTGGCTGGAATATATTTATCTTGCATTTCTCACTTTCTTTTTGCTTCTTTTCAGGCTTGGCCCTCTTAGGTTTTTAACTTTTGAACTCGCTTGTTTTTTACTTAGTGCTGTTGCACATCTTTGCATGCTTCATACAGAATATCACAGACTCTAGAGGAACAAACACAGCTAAATGTCTCCGTCTGCAGCCTCAGCCTCCAGTCACGAAACTTCTCACTGAGCTCAAACAGCTGCTCACACACACACATACTCTCACATGCATACACACTCACACAATTCCCTGCACAAAATTATGCAACTTTTACCTGCTTTGACACCAGTCGTGGGTTAGTGCTGGTTTTCTCCGGTTATAGTTTAGCGTGCCTGTTGTGTTGAGATTTCATCGAGTTGCGCTGCTCAGGAGTCATCCCTCTTCATGTCTCTGTATTTGTCCCTGTGATCTGAGCTGCCCCCCCCCTCACTTAATCCTTCTGTCCCGTACGAAGCGGCAAGCCGCCAGGCTTTAGCACAGGCCCTGCTTCCTTTAAAGATGTGCCTCTCTGCTGTGTTTGCTGTCCCGGGACTCAGGCTGGGGCATGGTTCAAAAAGCCAGCCTCTTCAGCAGACTGAGCTCCCACCACTGATGCCTTGTGCTTTTCACAAAGGATATGGGGTGGGGGGTCTACGAGAGGGAGGGGAAGTAGGAAGGGGTATGCGGGTGTGGGTGTTGGAGATTTCTTTTTTTTTTTTTTTTCTTCCTCGGTTTATTTTTTTTTGGGAGTTGCCTGGCCTCCCTCTGATGTCACTCTGAAGAAAGGGAACTCATAAGGGAGAGTAACAGAGGCACTTCATTAAACCATCCTTAACAATAGCAGTCACGCTTCTCATATTAGGAAAGTGGTTTTAAAGGAAAAAGGAGTCAAGACCTGTTGGTTTTCCAGACCGTTTGCTTAGTTTTAGGCAGCAGGCACGAGTCACTTTGACCCCATTCCTCCTGAATTCCAACCATCATTCGGCCTCTTGTTTAGTAGCCGTCCTCTGTAGGAACCAGAAGGGTTGTTTGTTATGCCGCCTGGGTCTTCTGGTGCCTTCCTGTCGAGAACAGCTGGACACAAGCAGGCAGATAAAACTGATTTGTGGTGTTATCACAGAAGAGTGCTTGCTCCAGGTGTTGCCTGAACTTGTTGACATCTAGTTTTGTTTTATTACCATTGTCATGTGTGTTTCTGTAGCCTAGAAGAATAAATACTGAAATTATCCCCTTTAAACGACCTGCTCAGAGAAGCAGACAGGAGGAGGAAAGACTCCATTTTTAACCACTTTACTTCTCTGACCTTTATTGATCCTCATGGTTTCACCGCATGTAAACACACATAATAACCATGTATCCTAACCACAGGTTCCCTGAACATGAATCTGTTCCAGGCAGTGTGGATTTGTGGATGACTAACTGCTATTATCCCTTATATGTTCACAGAAAAGCAACTATTGCAGTTAAGCCGTCAGAATCCCCATTTCCTTCTCCTCTCTCTGTCTCACACATTCCCACTTACAGCCTCCAGTTTCCTGTAAACCGATTCTTGCTTTCACACCTTTTCTTCACCCCATTTTATTTAAAATCATCCTGTTCTGTATGCAAGTCTGAGTGCTGGATATATTGCATTGTAACTTGAACTTTTTCACATTTCTCACATTAAAACCACTAACCTTTTTATTTTTTATTTAGTTTATGGGTGCTCTTATGTGATAGACCAAGACAAGCTAGTGCATAAATAATAAAAGGAGAATGGGACATGCTTTTCAAAATCTTTTACAAAAAAAAATGTGAAAAGTGCAGCATTTTGCCCCCACCTGTGTTGTCGCTGTTGCAGCTGCAAGTCTTTTATGCCACTATCAGCTTTGCACATGTAGAGACTGATGTTTTAGCTCAATCTTCTTCTTTCTTCTACCTCAAGCTCCATTAGATTACATAGTTTTTTTTTTGTTATGTCACATATTCTCAAATGGATTTATGTCTGGACTTTGATTGGACCATTTTGACACGTAAATATGTTTTAATCTAAACCACGCCCATGTATCTTTAGATTCATTTTCCTGCTGGAAGGTGAACCTCCAAACCAGTGTCAAGTCTTTTGTGTCTCTAACAGGTTTTCTTCCAGGATTGCCCTATGTTTGGCTCCATTCGTCTTCATTGTGCGATAGAGAATAGTACTCTGACAGCATGATGCTGCCACAACCTTGTTACTTGATCTCCATGTTGCTGTATTTTCACTAACTTTCAAACCTCTAAGGGCTTCCCAGAGCGGCTCAATTCATTCAGAGAATAACTTGCACACAGGGTGGCTAGATTTTATTCAGGGTTTCTGCCACATTTTTCAGATTTTCATAAACAGAACAATAGAAAATCACATTTCCTTCCAGTTAACAATTATGCACTTCTTTGCTTTGGTTTCTGGTGCTGGAGTTTAGCCATTAACTTGCACAAGTATCTGAGAATGTTCTCCAGGAGGATAAACAGCGGAAGGTTTTCTTCTCGTCTGTTAAGTGATAAGATTTGCACATCTGTCTTCAATGTCTACCCTGGCGTGTGAAAGAAACATTACGCAAGACAAGAGTGTAAGAAAGAAGATACCATCAGACTGCTTCTGAAATTTGTTCATTGCTTATGAATCTCAGAGTGGTTGGAAGCAGCTCCTGTGTTGGTCCCCTAGTGCCATTATTTATGTAGTGAGTCCTTAACTTTGCTCTAGGTGACTGCCAGAAACGGCCAGTGAGAGTGATGAGTGAAGGCTTTGAGACAAATGGACTGAGGAGAAGATCTGCTCTCCATCCAAGGCAGATCAGGGTGTAAAAAAAGCCTGTTTAAAAATGCCAGTTTGTTTATGGTCATCTAACACATGTAAAATCAATCAAATAGTCTGAAGATGCCTGCTGGTTTCACTTTAAATGCAGCTGCATCACGCTTGAATGAGTAAACAAGATTTTTCTCTATTGTGTCATCTAGCCTTCTTTAACGCTCTGGCTGGTTCCTTGTGGATCCGAGCTCTGCTCCTATCCTAATATAAAATGTGCTTTTTTGCTGCTTTCTTTCAGGGATGTACCTGTCCGACCTGACATACATAGACTCGGCCTACCCCTCCACAGGCAGCATACTGGAGAACGAACAGAGGTCCAACCTGATGAACAACATCCTCCGAATCATATCGGACCTGCAGAGATCTTGCACCTACGGTGAGACTCTCTCCCAAATGGGACACCAAAACTTTAGTGTTGTGGAAAAAGTAGGTCCATGTTTAACCAGTTCATCAATAGTGGTCACTGCAGGGGACAGCTGTTCAAAAGTAGTTTTCTGTTATGTGTACATGTTGATTTTAGGTAAGGTTGTAAAATTTCAAGAAAGTTCAAAGTTGTAAACTTTCTATCAGAATGAGCTTTGCAGGAATCAAAAGGATTTTTGTTTCAATAAATAAATAAACTTGGAATTTGAAAGTTTCCAATTTGAAATACTTCCAAAATTCCCCAGCTTAAAACTACAGAAGGCAACTTTTGTAAAAATGTATTTTTTTACATATTTGTTAAAACTGTCACTATGTCCTGACAGTAAAATATTTGAGAGATTCTCTGTAAAAAAACAAAACAAATATCAAGCTCCTCTGGCCCCTCCCAGTGGTCCTACTGCCATTTGCAGAAATACACCACTCCCAGTCAGAAACAACCAACCAGAGCCAGGAGGAATGTCTTAACAGTGTCAATTATGCTCAAGGACACGCTGCTCACACCCCTCCCCAGCTCGGTGAGTACCGTCGTTCAAGCTCAAGATTGTTGGTGTGCTGCAGCTGTGGTAATAGCGGAGAAACAACCCAACGTTACTGGGAAACTGCCAATTTTCTGAGTGGCACCTGCTCAGAAAACAAAAAAAGCTACACAGAAGAAGACCAATGATGAAAAGCAAGCTGCGTGTTCATGACAGGCTCCACTGTGGAGGGAGAGCTGTGGTTGGGAGGGCTGTAGCACAGCATAGGGCAAGGGGGAGCGACCTGTAAGGTATGTTTGTTCAGATGTTCAGGCTAAGTCCAGGTTTTCTCAGAACTCCCTACTGCAGCTTTAACTTCCTATGGAAGTTTACCTGAAGTAATCCATCCCTTTGGAACCCAGCTGGGTATACATTGTTACTAAGCCACGGAATTAGACTCTGTTATGTTGCTTCACACACTGTCTCCTACTGGGCACCCAGTGTGTTTCACAGAAGATATGTTTAAGCCAGCACACCTTGGCAGTCGGCCAGTATTTTGTAATTCAAGTCTACAAAAGAAAAGATTTTGATATGTGATATCAGTTAACAAACTAATGACTGATAAACTGATTAGTTATCTATTTGATCTTGAGAGGAAAATGAAATAAATGTTTTTGTCTATTAAAGTGAACATCATGCATCACTGGTTATATCAAATGTTTTTTTTTATTCATGTTTATAAAAATGCATTTTTACCTTTTTTTCATGCTCAAAGATGATTGAAAACACTTGAGAATAAATCCAGATAGAGGTTATTTTTATTCACAAATGAAATGGTTAATGATTTGATCCAGCCATTTGAGGAAATAAGTTGTAACATGTTTCTGTTTCACAACATCCTGAACATGTATGTTATCATGTAGAGGAAATAAAGAAAGATAATCTAGACTAGATGCCTTGATATATGCTCAGAGGTCATATAAAAACAAATACTGGTATTTTGCAACTTTAAGACTGTTCCTGTTTGAAAATAAAGAAAAAAAGAGATCGTTGTTTTAAATCCGTATGTTGTACTTGCTGAGATGGAATTTCATGGTTCTGATATAAAATTTCTAGAGTTTTTAAAATCTTTTTATGTTTTATTTATTAAAACGGAATATAGTATTTTATAGTATAGCAATTTTCGGTTATAAGTTGAGGGGCATATATGGATTAAACTATCAAGCATCTGCCGTAATATCTGCAGCTGGAAGCAGAGTGGTGTGATCATAGCTGCAGATTATATACCTGACCTGGTCTGACCGCTATGTAGGTTTTTGTCCCTATTCATATTTTACTGTTAAACAAGGTTTAAGAATATGGCCTAAGACAAATAAAAATAAAATATTTCATTTCCATTAAACACCTGTAATCCACATATTTTATATAGTTTTATTCTAGTTCCGCTGTTCTTTCATATTTTAAGCAGTACTTTTTCTCCACTATATAATTATTACACATCATTTTTACATCATTTAAAACAATACATCTCTGCTTTTAAACGACTACAAACTACTTCCAAAACTTATTTTACAGTGATTTATGCTTAAAACAGCATTCTTCAACATAACGGAATAAATAAGCTGCTATATCTGCCTAGCAACACTCAGCATTCCTAAAGTTTCCTGAAGAAAGTAAAGTGAAAATGTGCAAATTGCTTGAGACCAGGTACTTGGCATTATTTTCTCATTGTAAATTGAACGCACGCACTCATGTATTTAATGTCTGATGTATGAATGTGTGTTCCCCTTCTCAGATATCCCAGTGTTGCCTCACATCCAGAAGTATTTGAACTCTGTCCGGTATATCGAGGAGCTGCAGAAGTTCGTGGAAGATGAAAATTATAAGTAAGGCTTTTGTTTTTGTGTTAAAGGATTCAGTCGTTTACTGGTTGGTCAGTTTTTTATAAAACGTTTTAGATTTCCATCACCCCTCAGAGTTATTGGTAAAGATCTGTAAAAAGTCTCAAAATCAACGAATGCTTTATACACCATCTTCTATTTCTCCTTAATGCTAACTGAACTATTCAGAAAAATACCGTCCTTTACTGTGAGCACATCTTTCCTTGGAGAAAAACATTAACAAAAGAAATGTCTTATAAGAAAATCACCAGCGCCACAATTATTGGCACCATTTATAGTTCTTATTAAATGTAACTGCAGCCTTTTTAAAAACCTTTTAGATTAGAGTTTCTAGGAACCCTTCATTAGTAATCCATGACCTTCCTGTTTCCCTGACATATAACAATGATGTGACACACAGCTACTGTGGAAAATAGGAAAGACAAGAGAACATGTCGTTCAATGATGTATATAAGTCTTCACGAGGCAAGAAAGTGCTGCAAGAAATTAGCCTAAATCAACTCATGTTTACAGTCATAGCAAACACGTTTAAAACAACCTGACTGTGACAAAAAGGCTAGACCAAGACCCAGTTTTACCTTTGCCACCATGCAGAGTAGGAAGGTTGGAAAGAGGCTAAACAAAATCACCGAGTTCACAAAGTTCCCCAGAGAGGGACATCTCAGGGTCTCCATAACAATAACTTGTATTTTAAGCAAGTCACATGTTTACCAGGGCTGCTAGTAATTGTGGAGGGTGGTGTATGTAAAACTTAAAGAAAAAGTCATGGTGCACAGATAATATTTGTTTTTTCTGCTACGTCAGTAAAATGTAGTATAAAATATTTTCTTATTTATGGGATTTTATGCAACCATTTGCATAGAATCAAGTGTGTAAAGTTAACGGTGCTGTGCAATACTGTTCTTACGTCTTATAACTTTAATGCATTTTACTGGGGTTTTATGTGGTAGACCGACACAATGTGACACAATGCAAGACTACAAAGGAGAAAAGCTTATTTAAGTACAAATCATTATTAACTAATTCAGATTTTTCCACAACAATCAATGCTAACTACTTTTTTTTGTTTAAAAATTATCTATTTCACTGTTTTTAACCAGGTTGTCCCAGAAGATCGAGCCAGGCACCAGCACCCCTCGAGCCAACGCCTCCAAAGAGGACCTTGTTGGTAAGTCAGAGTTTAGATCCCCAGTGAGCAGTTCTTCCTCTCACACCTCTCTTCTAAAGTTGTAATCGTCTCATTTGTTTTACGTTTACAGGCCAGGAGGCATCATCCTCTCCCCTTTGTGGTCGCAAGGGTTCAGTAGCAGCTGAAGTCCCGGCCACTCCTCCATCCCCCAGGAATCTGCTGCCCTATGGACACAGGAAGTGTCACAGCCTGGGCTACAAGTCAGTCAGATTTTGTTGTCATTCTTCCATTCTTTCATTCATTCATTTATTCATTCATGTATTTATTTATTCATTCATTGTTTTTTCATTCATGGCCTTAAGGTAGCTAGGAAGCAAGAAGCCAGAGTTTTCTATCATAAACCAATGCTGGCAGTTCCCTTTATGTCCCTCCCTCTGCTGTGTTGTGTGTCCTCAGTTTTATCCATAAGATGAACACAGTAGAGTTTAAAAGTGCCACATTTCCCAACGCTGGCTCCCGTCATCTGCTGGATGACAGTGTGTTGGAGAGCCACAGTCCCACCAGGGGACAGGCAGAGAGCTCAACTCTGTCCAGTGGCATTTCGCTCGGTGAGATTAAAGCCTGTAATGTTAAAAACAAAACACCACCCAGATTGTATCACGGTGACATTCACCATATGGTTTCTGTCCCCGGTACAGGGAGCAGTGAGGGCTCCGAGCTCAGTGAGGAGATGTCTTGGCCAGCTTTTGAGAGGTAATGCATCCATTTCTGCAGTGCTTTTCCCATCAGGTTATCATGCAAAGAGCAGATCATAAAACACTTTCATTGCTGTGATCAGTTCCTTTTTGTTTTTTTTTTTGTTATTTTGTAAAGCCTGTGCAAATGATTTGCAATAAAACTGAAAATCACAAGGCACAGCGTTGCTTTCAGGCCGTCATGCTTCATCCCTCTGCTGTTGCTCTCAACAATGAGCAGTGATGTGCAGACACTCCTGCTTCTCCAGCAGCCTAAAGTCTATTTATTTTAGATCAATCTTTTCAATAATGGCCCTGCGCGTGAAGCGTAAGGAGCAACACTGACCTGATCTGAAATGAAGTCTAGTACCCTGAAGATCATCCTAACCTCTTTTCCAGAAACACCATTGTTGTTTTGTTTTTGTTTTCTAGTACCTCACATCCATTATTAAATCCTCTAACCAACTGACTGCTCCTCATTCAGAGCTAACCTGTGCAGTTTGAACGGGAAAAAAAGAGAAACAGCTCAATAAACCACACAGCTTAACAGTGTCCCGTGCCCCATATCCTATCCTGTCCTATCTTATCCAATTTCTGAACAGGACTCGGTTCTATCACTCTCTGGGCCCAGTGACCCGTGTGGCCCGCATCCCGTACAGAGGAGTCCTGAGGCCCAGCAGGTACACCCACCTCGACCAGAACCAAGTCGATCTGAACCAAACTCTCTCTGAAAGCTTTTTTCCCGCACGCTTCATTCGCTGCCATGCCGCTGCGTGCCGGTGCTTAGCCTGTGTAGTGTTGGGGATAATCTGGTGATCTGGAAGTAGTGCGAGTGTTGGTGAGATCACAAAGAAGAGGCTCTCTTTGGGGTTGCAGGTTCCTGTCTTTTGCTACAGTGATTATGTATTCTGACTACAGCTTTCTTCAGTTTCCTGCATGTCTGTCACTCAAACACACATGTTCGGGGTTAAAATGGAGGCGTGGGCTGCTCATAGCTTTTTGACTGAACAGAAAGGATAACTAGAGCTGGAGTTTAAAGTAGGAGTGGGCGATATGACAATATTGATAAATATTTGATCTGCCAAAGCAGAAACACCTTGTTATCTGCCCTGATGATTTCAGCAGGAGACGTAGAAGTCAAGAAATTAAACGAAAACCTCTGTTGAAAAGTGAGGATTGAGTGAAAGAGAGACTGTATGGGTCGCTGCAGCGTCTTGTCTGTCCTGAGCACAGCCCGTTAGAGCTGTTAAAGGGATGAAAGTTGTGATATTAAGTATAGGATTAGATACTATTTAGGTGAAATGTTGCTTACTGTAAAATCCAGACAAATAAAAACAAAAAAAAGAAATTTGGACACAAATACAATTGATTACATACAGTGCTGTGAGGAAAAAAGAATTTCCCCTTACAGATTTCTTTTGATTTAGCTTTTTCTTTTCAAATGATCAAACAACTTAATATCAAAGGTCACCCGAGTTATCTTTGATATTAATTATCTGTTTTAAATTATGAGTTTGTGTCTTAGGAGAAAAACGTCATCAACGCAACCTCAATATGCCCAGTGCTAAATGCTGCCAGACCTGTACACTCACATCATGCTCAGATCTCAAGAAATTCAAGAATACATACAAAGTCTTATTCGTCTCTCCATCTGGAACTCCCTACAAAGCCATTTCCAAGGGGACTCCAGGGAAGAAACATGGAGCCATTAGCTTCAAATGGAGACAACATGGAACAGTTTTGAAATTTGAGTGGCCAGCCTACCAAAACTCTCAACCAGGAAATCCCGAAGGACAATGTGCATCCATCAGTTTGACAATGAGCTCTTAAACAGGTCATTCATACCTAAACCCTAGTGTCTAGTTATCACATTTAACGGCTGAAATTTGGTTTCATGGCAATTCCTTTGTCATGTAGGGTCAGGTTGCTTCGGATGGCCTTTTTTTTCCTTTTAAGAAATTAAATCATTTTAAAAACGCTTTTTGCATTATCTTTGTCTGATGTTAATCCATCGGAAAACATCGGAAATGTTGAAGTTTGACAAAAAGTAAAAACAGAAGTAATCTGTAAAAGGATAAATAAATAAATACTTTTCACAGCACTGTGCGGCCCAATGTGAGGCAGATTGTCCCTATTACAGTTTTATGATCTCATGCAAATGAAGCCTTTTGCTTTAGATCCATAAACTAGTGTTGATCAGTAGTAGTGCACTTTACCTAAGTGGTATTCTTGACCTTTTTAATTAAATTGCAGGCTTTGAGTTTGGCTCAGCAGTCTGAGGCTGAGCGTACTGTTTCAGTTTTACGTATTAAGGTTCAGTCGTAGTTGATAGGAGGTAGCTAAGTCGCACAAACGGATGAAAATCTTCTAAAACATGTTCTTTAGCCTGAAATCTCCTAAATGTTTTTCTTGAAGAGCTTTGTCCTTTCGTAGGAAAACTGAGTGAAAATCATGGTTGTGATTTTTCTGTAAAATGATGATGATATTTCTGTCATATCACCCTCTCCTAGGTTGAAGGATCATATATAGATTATCTGGTAATATTAAAGCTTTTGGAGCAAAAGCATATTCTGTTCCGGTTCTGGCCTTTCTAGACGTAACGTAAACTTCAGCTCATTTCCAAAGTATTTTACAGCTTGGAGCCAGAATGAATCCCTGCAGACATGCTGCGCTCCACATGCTTATGGACACCAAGTAGATTCTGATTGCTGAAGTAGAGAGGAACCCTGTCTCATGATCTTTTTCATGTCAGGAGTTAATAATATTCGTTTTTTTTCTCATGATAACATATATTTGCCTGGAGATAAATGTTTTTGAGCTTACAAGAAGAAAAAGGTTTATAAATCATTGCCTCTTCCCTTCTACTGCTACTGGTGCATTTAGGTACCATTTGTACACTACGTCATACTAAATTGGCTATAAAGGATTCACTGGAATCAGAAAACGTCAGGGCGGTCTTGCTCTAAAAGGGACAATTATAAAAAGAAAGAACAAACTTCACTCCAGTTGGCATTTGGATTTGAACCAGAACCAGCAGAGAGGGGCTAACACTAAATGTCCACTACAGCCTTATGGGTTCAACAGGAGGTACCGCACTAAGCTCCTTGGACAATGCATAAACGACATCTAGTTCTCCAACCCTGAAATAACATTTGCACAGATGAGGATGGATGCTTTTCTTTTCTCCTGTGTTTCTGGGTGATACAAAGGAAAAGGTACAGGTCATTTGATTCCCCTGACTGGGGATCAAACATAATCTTCTGCTGTGACGGCTCTGGCCCAAATCTCAGATTCAACAACACCTACCTATACAGCATCTGTCTCTATATATGAATCCTCTAGAAGGGCTTGTTAGCCACATATTCAGAGATACAGTTGTCTTTGAAGCTTATGTTATATTTAGGATCATTAAAGAATTAAAACATATGTAAGATATCAGCCAGCGAAAGATTATCTTGATCATCTTAGGTTTAGCTCTCAGATCAAGATGTCAATGAAAAGCACTTTCAAATGAAGTAATTTAACCACAACACCAGTCTGTTGTTCACACTGATCAATGATCAAATTGTTACATTTAGGAACCTTTTAGCAAGACTACAATGAAGCTCTCTGTTAGTCTGTTAATCGTTTGTAGCTAATTTATTTATGAAATAAGTAGTTAAGATTAGTCCCTAAATGCACCATCACAGCTGTCTGCATGTATAGCCACAGCGAGCCTGGTTTCCAATGCAGCCTGGAAATTAAGTTCAGTATTTTTCAGGTCTGAAAAAATATTTGTCTTTCCAGACCTCATTCCCTATCTTATTGTCTTAATCCCATGTCCTTCTTTCTTGGCTCTCTTTCTTTCTTGTGTTCATTCTTCTTTCCTTGTGTCTCCCTTCTTTATGTTCTATGTTTTAAAATGGACACAAAGGACTGAGAACTCTGGAAAGTATTGTTTTTTTTTAATGTGTAGGTACCCTGAAAGCTCAGCAGAATAGCAAACAAGAATTAACCTGAAGCTCAGGTTTCGTAAAACATAAACTGAATTGAATACACAATCCACAGACTTTTTCATCTTGTGAGCTCAAAATTTGCATTTTCCTCAAGTAAATTTGTCAATATGACATGATAACACAGTAATTTTCTTGTAATGACAAAATAATATTTATAGTGGAGACTATAGTGGAGCAGCTTTCTGCTTCAACACATTTCTCTTATAGGGTGTATATTTAAGCTTCTGGTTCTGGACGTGGTTCTCTTTATCTATCAGGCTTCTTTACTGAGCTTGCTGCTCTGATTCTCCAGACAGACACAGTCTGCACACCACCTTACCCACAGCTGCTCCTCTCTCTGCAAGCGGCAGCATTAAGAGTTATATCTGTGAAATTCAGTTCTGTCTAAGCAAGACAGAAAAACGTTTCATAAAAACGTTACGGTTCTACAAAGACGGGTTAAAGGTGACTGTGCAGATTGCTTCTGCTTTTCTTGTTAGTCTTTCTCTGATTTATTCTGGTACATTGTTCTGCATGTTCATGCATGTGACGTTTGTTTATATGCCCGGTGATGTTTGTCTCTGTCCTGTTGCAGCTCGGCTGAGTCAGAGGAACTTGCCGTTCACTTGTATCCCGGAGCAGTCACCGTCCAAGGGGTGCTAAGACGGAAGACCGTGCTTAAGGAGGGCAAGAAACCAACTGTAAGAACATGCTAGTACATTCCTATAAGATTATACGCCTGTGTGCATTCATGTGCTTTTTATACAAGAACTTGATACAGAAGCACCTGGGTAGATCTAAAAGATGTTGGATCTGTAGAACATGTGCTGGGCCTCAGAGAGTCTGTAACCTGCTGAAGTCATCTGCTCCCTGTACAATGATATCAAAAAGTATCTGCACCCTTACATATGTTGTTTTTCTGTTTGTTTTTTTTTGCATCTTTGTTACATTTAAATGTTTCAGATCCTCAACAACTTTTAATATAGGATAACGATAACCTGAGTAAAAATAAAAAGCATTAAATAATTTATGAAGGCAGAAATCTATCTGGGAAAATATAGAAGCCACTCTGTTAAAGCATGAATTCACTGTGATTGATCACATGTTTTGCTTCAGTTCCACTAGCCACATCCAAGCCTAATTACTTGCAGACCTGTAGAAAAAATGAATTACATCAACAGAACCTGTCTGACAACATGAAGTAGGATAAGATATCTAAAAAGCAGGCTGAACAGATCTAAAGGAATGTAAGAATAGAGGACAACCTTAGTCATTTATACGGCTTTAGGACTCCAGGCAACCAAATTGAGAGCCGTTATCCACAAAATGGAGAAATCATGGAACATTAGTGAACCCCTTCAGGAGTAGCCCGTCTGCCAAAATTACTGTAGAAGACATTTCATTCAGGAGGTCATAAAAGAACCAAGAACCTGCCTCAGTTAAAGTCAGAGTTCTTGATTCAACAATATGAAAGAGAGACTGGAGAAAAATGGCCTCCATTGGAGAGGTCTAAGGCAAAAACCACTGCTCACCAAAGAGAAAATAAAGACCCGTTTCATATTTGCCACAAAACATCTTGGTGATCCCCAAGACTTCCCTCTGGCATAAAACTAACAAAGCAGTTGAAAAAAGTACTGGATATTATTAATGGAGCCATGAATTCTGTTCTCTAGCAGAAAATAAAGAACAAAGTCTGTCCATCAGTTTGTGACTTTAAGCACATGTGACCTTGGGTTATACAGCAGAACAATGATCCACGTAAAAAAAAAGAGCCTAGTCAAAGTCTGGACTTGTTATGATGTAGCATTAATCTAAACAAACTTTTTTTGCTAGAAAAACACTCCAATATGGCCTGCAGATTCTGCAGAGAAGAGTGGGCCAAAATGTATTCACAATGATGTTAAAGGCTTTTACTTCAGGCACTTGATGGCAGCTGTGGACGCCAAGAGCAACACAACCAGTTATTAGGTTACTTTTTCACACAGGGTAAGGTTGGTTTGGATAGCTTTTTTCTCCCTTTCATAAATGAAATCATCATCTGAAAACTCCATTTGTGTTTACTCCAGTTATCATTGTCTGATATTGAAAGTGGTTTGATGATCTGAAACATTTAAGTGTGACGAAAGAAAAACAGAAGCAATCTATAAGGGAGCGCATACTTTTTCACAGCACTGTACTTCCTTTAGTATATCTCATCTAAAAAGCAGCTTCACTGCTGTTTTAGCTGGAAGAAAATTACATGTTTAAAACTCAAATGCATAGAAAATTGATTAAATTCTTTGGCAGAAACTTTTTCTCCTAACAGTAATAATTTTTGTGTTCTTTTTTAGCGTCTTCCCTATTTTTTTCTTTTGAGATTTCTAATATTTTCTAATTAAATACCCTTTTTGCTTACCAAAAAAATGAGAATACTTCTCCAGTGTTGGGTAGCCGCATTCAGTTTAGTTTGTCTTTATGCATCCAGGTGGCATCTTGGACCAAATACTGGGTCGCGCTTTGTGGAGCTCAGCTTTACTACTACCCTGCCAAGTCCCTGAAGGCCACAGAGAGGAAGCATGTAAGTCGTACGGAAGCATTTAGTCACTGCTTGTGTCTTTGTCACCGGTGCTTGAGGTTATTTCAGATATTTTTGGCAGATGAGAACAAAGAAACAGAACATTGAAGTAGTGAGTCTCATTCTCCATATGAACTCCAGTTGTGACAGGAATGTTCCAAGTGGCTTCAAAACATCCATTTGTTGTAGGAGTCCACACATGCTAGCCATTACTCACTTCTAAAACAGTTTAATTAGCAAATGAACTCAGAGGAAAACCCTGTGCTTGTGTTTGTTATAAAAAAAAAAAAAACGAAGGCTAAAAGCTACACCTTTCTTTAAGATTTGACATAAAAAAACAAGAAGGCTGTTTAACGAGTTGTTACGAGACGCAGCAAATTATGCTGCTTAGAAGTGAGGAAAAGGAAGAAAAGGTTTGATAAAGATGAGCAAACGGGATGAACAGAGGTTGTTGTGTACATGTTTGAAGTGGCCGGTCATAGTTTGCTGCAGCTGGCCGACACGTAGATGGTAGCTCTCAGTGAATAATGGGAGGTATGAGTAAGAGGCTTCACACAAAGCTGTTATCAGTAATTATTTCACTTCAGTTTGAGTCCTCTTCTGTTAATAAGTGGCTTTTAAGGAAGTACGGACACAAAGGGGAGCTTACAGTGAAAAAACCTACCTGTCTCTGTCTCATTCTGAATCAGTGAGTGGTTTGGCAAATGTCCTGATGTACTTCTTAACCATGTATCCCAATACTGTGTAGAGTATATCATACTCCTGTATTACATGCAAATGTTTTAGGCTGACTTTAATTTTCTTTATGCTGGATTTGTTCTGGTACACATTGAGATGGGCTCCATTCACCCAACTTCTATTTAGTACTTTATGTATAGAATCAGAGAGAAATTTTAAAGTCTCATTACAGAATGATTAATGAAAATATATAACCAAATGGGCATTTTGTGCATAAATGTGTGGGTGGAAACATTTATTATGTGGCTGAAATAGATATAATTTTATGGGAAAAGTAAAATGTAGGCCCCTATTTAGGTTTTAATTTTTTTTACTTAGAAAAAACAAGTTAAATTCTTTCTTTTTGTCACAAATAAAATAAATAAAACAGAGCAAAATAAATACTTAAGAAACTAAGAATTGAATTTATTCATGTAACTACAGTTATGAACTGCAAAGATTACGGCGGTATTCAAATGTAGGTAACCTGTTATCAATATGTGATTTATCCCAGTTAATCTTAGAAAAATTTATAAGTTCATTTTTGCATTTTGTGGCATTTGGGTTTTAAAAAACAAAAATAATTTCAATCAAAATGTTATATTTTTGTGTAGAAAAAAAGTTTAACGTGAGATTGCTTTTAGAAAGGACTTCTTTTGTGACTTGCAACGGCCTTTATGCAATAAAACCTAAAATTGTTATAGCTAGATTAGCAAAGTTTTATCTACACAATTTGTATTTTAATGGATAAAATCATATTTTACAAACAGAAGTGTTTTGACTCAAGCACATAATGTTTAATGTGGTAGATGATTGTGTAGGCATACCTCAGGGCACTGTGTCTAGGTCCTTTGGTTTTCAGTTGGTAAATTAATGATATCCCAGATGTTTCTCATTTGTCTGGCATATGATGATGATATGTCTACTCTAAAATAACTAGAACCTACAAAAGGTTTAATGTTAAAAATGTTAACACTAATAATTAAGTTTTTACCGTTTATTTTTTTTTCCAAAGAGCTGGTTTTGTGGAACACATAAGCTAGATGTCAGCTTGGGAAGCCATGTGACGGTGTGCTCTGATCTCCTGCTGCATTAGAGACATTTTGAAAAGGCTAATTTTGTATGTTTCATTTGTTCTCTTGTCAGTTTAAGTCCACATCAAGCAAGAGCGTGTGTGTGGTGGGTCTCATGGCCATGATGGCTGATGATCCCGAACATCCTGATGTCTTCTTGCTGACTGACTCTGAGCATGGTGAGGCTCATGCACACAAACCAAAACTACTTCTTTACCTGCATTGATGTTTATGTTATTTAGGTTATTGTCAGGCTGATCATTACAGTTTCTCAGCTGTTTCCAGGGATATGGCTGTAATGCACTCTGGAAATCTGGATGACTTTTGAGTCAGTATGCCTTGTTCCTAATGTGGCTTCTGCCACACCGCAGGCAGGAACTCTTATGGCATTTCTTTAGCAATGACCTCTTTTTAGCCTTCCATGAAGACCAGATTTCAAATTAGTGGAACTGGGTTTTATTTAGAAGAAACGCATGCACACCTTCCATTGTGCCTTCGTTTCAATATCCCTGGGTCGTTAAAAGTTAAGCAGTACTTCATCCATCTTCGCAGACCACTGAGAGTGCAGGTGTAAATAAGATACTCTTAATCTCACACTTATTTCTCTCTTTGTTGCCTAGGTAACACATACAAGTACCAGGCAGGGAACAGGATGAATGCTTTGCTTTGGTTCAAACATCTTAGTGCTGCCTGTCAGAGCAATAGGCAACAGGTAAGAAAGCACAGACACCTTCAGGGTCACAGACACACAGGGCTGAACGTTGGCCACATTCTGTAAATCTGCCGTTTTTTCCAGGTACCAGCCAATCTGATGTCATTTGAGTGACCGCCGGTGTGAAGAGAGGGATGAGGAAACGGAACAAGGAGGACGAGGAAGTGGAAGCGTTCACTGCCATGAGCCCCGACAGACCGATTCTCCGACTCTCACCCCGACCTCACTGCAGCCTCACCTGCCACCACTGCCTTAACCAGAGTTCCTAGTGTGTCTGTGTGTGTGAGCTCAGGTCTGTGTGGAGAGAAGAGACTGCTTTGGATGTGCTGACCACTGAACAAGGACCTGAACCACTGCTCCCTCTCCCAGTCGCTCTCTGTGTCTTTTGTTCAGCACTTCAGTGGAGCCCTTTCACTTTCCCTCACACTCTGACTGAACATCTGCAGCTTCATTAATGTTCAAGTGGCAAACTTACTTTAATGATCAGATGTAGGATTTCCAGCTCTTACTCGGTTGTGCACACAGTCAGAACATGATGGGCTTTGGTTGGCTCCAGAAAACATTTTTACTTGATTGTTACCATTTTAGACACTTATGTTGGATGAAAGATACCATTATTTAGATCTCACACACACACACACACACACACAATGTTCTCTCATTACTTTAGTGTGAAGGTAAGGGCTCCAGCTCCTGCAGAAAGAATTTCCTTATTCCTGAGTGTGTAGAGTTTTTCGTGGAGAACTTACCCTGTTTCTTTGTCATTTACTGAATTTACTAGATGTTTGTATAACTGCATCGGGGGGGTGGAGCTTCTTTAGATTATCAGAAATCTTGTCTGTGGTCCACAGTGGTACGAAACTCCCAGAATCTAAGCTAAGGCGTGTTCACGGTTAGTTTCCTGGACTCACACATATGAAACACTAAAGACTTGAAGCTGTGAAAGTCCAGGAGGGAACGAAACAAGAACTAATGACGTTTGATTTTATCTCCTCTGTTCCCCTCTGGTGATCTCGGTAGTTGGGTGCCTCTGTTCTGGAGCAGACACTCGAAGCTACCCGGAGCCATACAGAGCCTGTTTTAAGTCAGTTTTTTCTGTGTTGTTAGTTAAATGTTGTTTTTGTTTTGGGAGGGATGGTGCAGTTCACAGTATTACCGTTTAATTGACGATTGCACTGCAACGTAGGCTTGTCTGTTACTTACAACCGTTTGGCTGTTATGTTTTTCTATTTCTGCTTCTGGAACATTTACTTTGGACCCTTTATTATTAATGTGTGAATTTTCAGAAAAATTATCTTTTTTCGCCGCTTTAACCAGTCCCAGCTCAGTTTTAGGCCCCTAACGAAGTGGCATCTTGGTTGGAGAACAAAGAACCCTAACAGGTTGCAATTAGTGCTAAGTGACGTGAGCTTCACTGTTTTTTCCCTCGGGTTGATGAGACATTGAAGGGTTATTAGTTGCAGGCAGTGTGCAACAGAAATACTAATATGAAAACATGAGCAGAACCTGGCAGAGGAGAGGTGGGGGGGTATCCAGAAATAATTCATTTTGTAACCAGGCATTAGTTTACATTGTACTGGTGCATCTCAGTAAATCAGAAAATCTTGGAAAAGTTAATTTATTTCAGTAAATATAGAAACAAATAGATTACACACAGCATGCTTTGTATTTGAAGTGTTTGTTTCTGGTAATTTTTAATATTCTGGCTTACAGCTAATAAAACACACAACTCGCTTTCTCAGAACATTACATTACTCTGAAGCCTGGAGGAAGACTGTGGAGGCACACCTTTTGAATCTCCTCCAAGCTCTTGAATTGCCACCTTTTCCTGAAACACAGTTTTTCCTTCTACTAAACCTTCCATTAACATGCTTGGATACACCTGTGAACAGCAAGCTTCTTTTAGAAGTGGCTTTGTGCGGCTTTCCCAACTTGAGGAGGGTGTCACTAACTGTCTGTTTCCATTAGCTGTGAGCTAAATTTGTTAAAGTTAGCAGAAATAAAAGCGTGGCACATTTGACCCTGCTTATAGGGAATCTGTATAATATGAGTTGTACTTTTTAAATTGAATTACTGAATTAAGCCAAAATTTTGGGGAGATAGTAATTTATTTAGATGCACCTGTATGTTTACACAGCCTAACCCCCTCGCTGCATTATTATCACTTATTAGTGGGAAGTGATTTTTGTACAGGCACATGAACAGTCTGTCTCTGAGGTACAGTGCTGGAATAGAGCTTATTTGAGGTTGTTGATGGGAGGCACTGGTGAACATTTCCAAAATCTCTGAAATTTTCCCTCATCTTATTCGTCTTATTCGGTAATTCCCATGTCACATAGGCACACCAGTGTAGAAAATATGCCCTTTAGCACAATATTCTGTACAGTTTAACGGTTCAAAAGAGCCAGTTTTGTTTGGGGTCAGACATTACGTTGTCAGATAGGATCAGTTTAGGAAAAAAATTAGATGTTAATAGTGGACTAACCTGTGGAAGAATGAATGAGGAAGCCAAAGAAAGGCATATGTAATGTGACAGTCTCTGCAAGTATGAGTGTGTGAGGATTTGGGTGCCTGTTCATACTTCTCTATTTTTTTAAAAAGCAATGTAATCAAAGCCAGATGAGGCCGCCTGCCATTGCTGAGCAGTGGGGCGGTGGGCAACCAGCTTACCCAATCATCCGTGTGACTGACAGCTCACACTACGACTCCACGCCGGCTTGTTTTGCACTGGATGTGGGAAGGAAAGAGGGCTTGATGTGGAAACTGAACCAGATCCACTGCAGAAAGAGGGACTGCTGAAAGGGACAGTGCCACAAACTGGAGACAGGCTGGTGTTTGGCCCAAAGGCACAATAAGGTTAAACAGCATTTAACCATGATTGTTGGTGGCTGTTTCCTAACCGATGTCTGCAGGCCTGCTCAGCCAGCTGTCACTTGTAAGGTACCGAGTGACACATGCAGCTGAGTACGAATCAAACCCAAGAATGTGAGAATCTGCAGAAAGGACTATGGAGCAAAGTAGCTGGGATGGATAACAATCTTGACAGCAGTCACATTTCCTTTTTATTGCATTGCATTTGCTTTATCTGATGCTAAATGACAATGATAAATGAAATAACAACCTATGTAACTGAGTTTTATACCAGAGCAAATAAGTGCTTTATGGGCATCTGTGAATTTGAGTGTAATGATCATGACGAGCACTTTTTGTGATGTTTCCCCTCACTGTTATCTGGGTTTACATTATTATTTTTAGTCACTTCTGTACAGTGTGTGGTCAACATAATGGAAACACATTGAATTAATTTTGGGATGTTTCAGTCTTGGATACTGAGCCAACATTGCCCCTCGATCCATTTGTTTTGTTTGTGAGTATTAGTCGCTCTTTAACCCTCCTTAATGTCCATGCTTTACTTTTCTCTGCTTTACTAGATTGTTTCCTTTAAACTGACCATATTCTCTGCAAATGCACAGCTTCCTCTGTATTATCCGTTTTAAGTCACCATCCTGATTTCAGTCGAGCAAAGCGTTCAACCTGAGGAAGTGTTAGTTTATTCTTTGAACCAATGTGACTCCGTGCCACCCGTCAGGTTTCGTTCACTGTTTACCAAGAACAGCAGCAGCAGGAGCCGCTGGACGATGGCGGTGTTACCCTTCCCTGACTCCGTGTGTCTCTGTTTACCTATGTCAAGACTGTGGCGAGCACCATGACCTCTCTGAGTGATGTGCTGCCTGGTGTGAAGACTGACAACCAATAAACACTCTGCCCTGTTTTTTCTTTTTTATTCCACCCCTCAGCTTTGTGTGTTTTGTTCTCTTGAAGCTATATTATTTAGACTGTTTTAGTTGCTTAAATTGCCTTTTACCAGAAACACTGGATAGAAATCGCAGTATATGTGTTTTAATGGGATGTTATGCAATCAACCAATTGTTGAAAGGAAATGATGTTTGGTTTTCAAGATTATCTTTACTGATACTCCACTCCAGTCCAATGCAATCTAATGCCTTCAGAAGTGACCTGATTAGTAAATATAGTCCTAGGGTCCAATTTAATCTCAGTGCCTTGCAAGCAAACAACACAGCAGACAGGTCGGGATAAAGATGTGGAGAAGTTTAAAGCAGAAACCATAAGAGGTCAAGTTTAAAGTTTGTCACAAGCCATATAAAGGAAACAGTGGCTCTGGTCAAATGAGGCCAGAATGTAACTTTTCAGCCTAGACACATAACACTGGAAAGCCAACACTACACCTCGACCTGAAAACACCATCCCCACCTTGAAATGTGGTGGCACCATCATGCAGCTGAGATGCTTTTCTACAGTTGGGAGATGAAAACTAGTCAGGGTTGATGGGAAGACGGTTGGAGCTTAATACATGGCAATCTTAAAGGAAAACCGACAGAGGCTGCAGAAGACTGGTGAAGGTTCACTTTTTAGGAGGTCAATGACCCTAAACAATCAGAGCTACAATAGAATGGTTTAGATTAAAGTATATTCATATGTAGCAAGTCTGACACGTTTGATAATCTGAGGCAAGACTTGAAAACTGATTTTCACAGAACCTCTGAATCCAGTCTGGTTGAGCTTGAGCTAATTTCAAAAAGGAATGGGCCAAAATGTCTGTCTAGATATGCAGTTATGCCATATTCAAAGACCTTGCAGATGTAATAGATGCAATAGTTTTGCAGGTTTTTGTTCTTTAAACATATTGAAAACCATGTATGATTTTCATTCCACTTACAATGGAATAATGTGGAAAACGTTCAAGGGATATTCATATATTTCCATGGCAGTGTGTCATACAATGTAAGCTTTAATGGGGTTTCTTGCTAAGAGTTTAGCGCTTATTTTAAAGAAACAATTATTGCAGCTTATCTTTGTTCGTACAACCTTTGGCAAAGAGTCTAAAATTTGGTTTATTCAGTTGTTTTACTCTAACAAAAAATATAAAAATACTATTTGCCAACAGAACCTCAGGATTGTTTACAGACCTTAATGAGCTGCTGCTCCTGGCTGGTTGAGAGGAAACGTGACTGCTGTCGCTAGATACAATAGAGCGTATAAAAAACTGAAATGGGAAGGCTGTAAGAAGGTGATACCAGGACAGAAAGCTCTAAGCACTATAACTTGAAAATAGAAAATACACAACAAAGGAAGTAAAAATACAAACAGGAAGAAATAAGTCAACGTTTTTGACTGAACTGTAAGAAAATGTCTGAAGGCAATGTGATCCAAACTTGACCCATCAAAACATCCAATCAGACAAACAAGCGGGTGAAGTGGGTTGAAGAGGTCACAGGCTGTGGATGATTAAAAATGGGATTCTGTGATGAATCCTGAATCTGCATTAGTTTGGTGCCATCAGTGCAACATCTAAAGGTGTCTGAAGAAAAGCATCCATTTTTCCCAGTTATTGATGATCTGGAGCTGCATGTGAGGACTGATGGAAGTCATTACCTCTGCAGGAAATGTACAGAGAGATGCTGAAATGTGCCACATTTTCCCATTGCATCAACCGAAAAGACGGATGGTGATGAAAGAGACATTTTTTAGCATGAGAATGACACCGAGCAAAGAGAATTAAAATGAGGGAATGTATTGCAAAATAATGAACAATGGTTCACCCTGCAGACTGATCTGTCAGCAGCTTCAGGAGAATGATGAAACCTGATTTTTTTCTTGCTTTTTGATTACATTATTTTTTTTCTCAACATTGAGTGAAACCATCATTTATTCTCCTAATGACATAAAAAATAACGAGGAAATAATAAAAGTCATTTGGTGTTTTAACAGATGGCCAGAATGTTCATTAAATAAAGCATAAAAAATGAAACTACACATTTTTGAGCACTAGTATAAAAAATGCAACCTTAGGAGTCAGGAGGACGGCCAATTACCGGGATCAAGGTTTTAATTGATTTTCCCTCGTATTGTTCCTACAGTTCAAAGTCAGTTTAATGAGATGCCACAGAAAATGCCAAAGTGACCAGTTTGCTTCTGTTGTATGGAGCAAAGAGGAGCGCAGAAGTCTCCCTCCCCCACCTGTTGCTCAGGTGAATCAATGAAGGCTGCTACACTTTGCCTTCCAAAGAAAGAGACATCAAACAAGCACTGCTTTTAAACTGCAGTTAGCAAACTGGGTATGTCTATTAACAGCCTGCAGACTGGGAGCCTGAGCAGATAGCCTGACTAATTAACCAGCTAATATCAGCTCCATTTACTGGTGTTACTATTGCATTCTGTGCAATAAGCATATTTGTTTGAAAAGTACTAGTAGATCTAGTGTTCATTCACATTATTTAATAGTTCTTCAGTATGAAAATCGAAAGGTGTGTTATAGTTAACACTATAATTGAAATGACCAATATGTTATTTTATTTTAGAAGGAATAATTATTAGAAAATAGTTTTTTTCTGTTAAAACTTAGGCGTTCATACAATAAAGCACAAGGTTATCACACCATGAGAATATCATATTAATCTGTGCCCATTGTCTGCAACAGCTGTGTTGAAGGTTTAACCTAGCTGTTTTTTTATTGTTTATTCTTAATATCCACCTTCTATTGGTGTTAATATTCTAATAAAATGATACGAATCAGTTCAAGAAGTGGTGTAAACACTGAATTTGGTAAAAGAAGATAGAAAATAGATAGAAGATAGAAAAGAAAAAAAGAAAACTGAAACATCTATAGTAGCTTAGTATCCACCTTTGGGATGTTTTCATTATGGTGCTGAGGTGTACGGTTGAAATATCAAAATGTAATTATTGGTGGTAAATGGCTAAATGTATATATTTGTATTTATTAAAGTGTATTTTGTGTATAGATGATGGAATTTGGTAAACTCATCTGTTTGTAAATATTGGTTTGGTCCTTTGCCAGCTGAGACTATTTAAGGTTGGCATTTTTCATTAGAGGAATGAGGGGTTTGTTGTTTTGCTGAGGTTTTGCGGTTGGAAGGCTTGACATGCCATTAATTGTCCATCAAGTTGTGCCAAAATGACAAATAAACACCACCTTACTCTGCCTCTGCCTTCATATCCGCTGTATATCCAGCCGCAAAAGGCCGCCCTGCTACAGCCGCAGAAACAAATTTGATTCTTTTAGTTTGTCTTTGTTGTAACAAGTGTACTAATGTTCCATCAAGAGGTTGTCATACAATCAGGCCACCAGATAAACACATAAAAGGTCAAAATATATGAGGGAAAGCTTCAAATTTAGAAGTGACTCGAAAAACAAATGTAGTTTGATAAAAAGCGGGAATTCCCTCTGTGGTTACTAAAAAAACATGACACGTAATTTGATGGTTTATTAAAAATGCATCTCAAATTAAAATGTCACTTTCTTTCAGTGATTCAGCTCAAAGGTGAAACTTGTATTTATGGTTTCCACACAGAGTGATGTGTTTCAAATGTTTGTATGTAGTTCATTTATTTATGTCCATATTAATAATTATGGCTTAGAGTGAATAAAAATTCAAAATACTGTTTTTTTTTTTTTTAGAAAATGTGAATATAAGATCAATAAAAAAACAATTTTACAGAAATATTAGCCTTCTTAAAAGTATGTCCATGTATTGTACAGCATATGTACTCAGTACTTGGTCAGGGCTCCTTTTGCATAAATCAATTTTGCATCAATACAGGATGGCATTGAGGAGATCAGCCTGTGATTCTGTTGAGATGTTCAGGAAACCCAGTTAGCTCTTCTGCATTGTTACTCTGGTGTTTCTTATCTTCCTTTTGACAATAGCTCATAGTTTCTCTATGGATTTAAGGTCAGGCCAGTTTCCGTTCAAGCTGTGTGGTCATTTGCGGTTATTGGCAGTGTGGGAAGGTGCCAAGAAGGTGCAAGAAAATGAGATCATCAGCCCCATAAAGCTTGTCAGCAGAAGGAAGCACAACATTTTCTGGTACACAGCTGACTTTGGACTAAACATAGCACACGCACACAAGCAGATGACATGGCTCCCTGCATAATCACTGACTGTGGAAACTGGATTAATTGATGGATGGATTGGATTCTGAGTCTCTCCACTCTTCTTCCAGACTCTGGGACCTTGATTCCTAAATTAAATGTAAAAATGAATTCCTTCCAAAAAGAGTACTTTGGATCAGTCCTTTTTTTATTGGCCCAAGTAAGATACTTCTGACATTTCTATTATGGTTTCAGAGTAGTTTAACACAAGGAATGTGACAGTTGTGGACCATGTCCTGTCTGTTGAAAGACTGACTCCAGGAGCCGCCCACACCTTGTGAATCTCTGTCAATCCTTGAAGGACTTTGCTTCACAATCTTCTCCCGGTTGCGGTTATTGTTATTGCTTGTGCACCTTTTCCGACCACACTTTTTCCTTCCACCAAACTTTCCATTAACATGGTTGGATATAGCACTCTGTGATCTGGCTTCTTTAACCTTTTGTGGCCTGCCCCCTTATGACAGCATAGGCCACAGCATGGCCATACCATAGCATCTCTGCATTAAACATATATTTTTACTAATCATTAGCTGTAAGCCATAATAATCAAAATGAACAGGAATTAATACTTGGAAATATCACACTGTAATGAATTTATGAATAAGTTTCTCTCTCAACTGAATTACTAAAAAAGATTAATATTTGGATTATATTCTTTTTTGTTGAAATGTAACTGTTACAGTGGTCTTGCTAAAAAAGCAACTTTGACTTATTATTTGACTTAGTTTATTCTATAATATAGATATAACATGGATGGCTGCGCGCTTTGAGCCACAAACCGAGTTAGCTTAGTGGTTTGTCTTTATTGCACACAATGTACCAATATTTCATCAAGGGATTACCACACACTCAGGTCACCAATTCAACATATAAAAAGGTCAAAACATATAGTTATAAATCTGAAAATAAATGTAGAGTGTGATAACTGGAATTACTCTGATCATTTAAAACCCCCATTAGGTTTGTGGTTACACCTCTGAATGTGGTTTATGAAAACACTAATAAGTTTTCTATTAGTTGTGTGTTCTTGGGTCACTCATACGCATAAAGCCCTGTGATTCAAGCGTTTCCAGCTGATTAACACACCTGCTGCGTCGGGTTTGAGCGTGGCGGGGAAACACCGCCACCTGGTGGGCAGCTGCAGGCCCTGCAGCAGCAGGAGGAAGTGTTTCGGAAGTGGGCGCTCACGGCAGAGCAGGGATCGAAGGAGAGGGCGGAGAAAAGGCAGCAACCGAGTGGATTGTGGACATTATTTGGCACCCAAAATCATTTATTTTTAGCTTTCACACCATCACAGAAAACCAGAGATCGTTTTATTTACGATGGGCCGCATAAAAAGGCCATAAGGTAAGTCAGCCCGGTCCGTAAACACAGCAGAAGCTATCCTGCTAGCGGCTTCTTTTAGCTAATACAATAAATGAGCAGCGGTTTGCTAGGCTGTTAGCTCTCTTCAGGAAGATGTGGAGGATTTGGTGACCTAATAGGGGGACAACGTAGGCGTGCGTGTCGTTTACAGCAGCATTTACAGATTTTCATGCCGTGTCAGGGATCTTCGCTCTTGGATTGGTTTCCTCTGAGGTGTTGGGCAGCAACATCATGAAAGAGCGATTGTTTAGGATCGCCTGCCTGCGTGGCTAACAGCGCACATATTTGTAACGTTGTAAATGTTTATCTTTCAGACTGATAGGATTACCCTGGGCTGGTTAGCCTGAGCTAACAGTCAGCTAAACGTGGCATGTAAATAAGGAAGGTGCTGCTCATCATTGCAACCTGGCTTTTAGCAATATCTCTAAATGCATTCAGCAAACAGATCATATTTTGTTCTGTGGTTATCAAGTTTCCAGTCATTATTCTCCCATGTATCTTTAGGGAATATGCTGTTTAGTGTCCACCTCTGACGACTATATGTCCAGTGTCTGCTCAGTGGAAACAGACAGGGTCAGTATAGAGTCAGAAGGTCATTCCCTGAATGAGGGAAGCTGTGTTGGTATCATTGGTCCCAGGAAGGGTTAAATGCTCTGATTGTGACCCTGGTGACAGCAGCCTCAGATATCAGCCAGGTTTTATATGATATGTAATGACTTTTTGATCCAGATGCAGATAGATATTAACCAGATCTCCCATAAAGGTATTGAGCAGTTTGAACTATAAATTGACATATAGTTGCATGCAAACGTCTGAATACCAACATTCTGTCATGAAACAACCACACTTCAACATGTTTTCTTGGGATTGAGTACAACCAACACAAATTTGCAGATAATCATGCAGTGTAATCTGAAAAGTGTGGCATGCATCCGTTTTTAGGCCTGAGTCGATACTTTGTAGAACATCTTTTGGTGTGGTTACTGCTGTCAGTCTGTTAGGTTATGTATCTCTCCGTTCTTTGGGAAATAGCTCCATCCTCGTTCCATTGAACAGAGCATCAGTGAACATGAAAGTCTCCCCCCAAAATTCACCATTGGATTAAGGTCTAGGCCATTCTGATACATAGATATTTTTCTTCTAAACCACTGGTGTCCAAGGTCAGTCCTCAAAGATCTCTGGTATTAGATGTGTCTCCCCTTGAACACATGTCGTCGAGGAACTTCTACCATTTCTCGACTAATGATTCTTTAGTTTCTGAAAGAAAGGCAGGAGAATGAGTTGTTTTCTATCAAACTGTATAAAATCAGAAGAGAGAGAATTAAGGATTTGTATACAGTGACCTTTACTGGTAATGTGTTTTGCACACAGTAGAGCCCACCCCAACTCGAGGGGTCGCTAGTTCTTCGAAAGAGTGGGGCTTCGAGTCTGATCCATGTGGGGAGTTCCTCCTCTACCACGACTGAAAGTTATAACCTGCAATGGCTGCACACACTCACACACACACACACACACACACACACACACACACTTGCTTATTACACAGCTCCTCCTCAGATGGTATCTTGTAATCCCAGATGCAGGCCTCCTACTTAACAGGGCTGTTGATCTTCAACTAATTGAAACAGTCTCTCACCTCTGAGAAGCAAAGTTGTTCAAATACTATGCAGACCTTACCTTATGTAACATACTATGAGCAGAAATAAAGTACAATATTCTAACACACAGCTCTAATGAGTATATTACGTCCTCTGTATGACTTCAAGTTCCACTGAGGCCTGAAAATGAACCCTTCCTTTGATTGAGGCATATTAAATCACTACAACATGCTGGATCCCGCTCCCTCTGGACTGACTTTGGACATCACTGAAATGCTTACCTTATTAAATCAGAGATGTCAAACCCCAGTCCTCGTGGGCGGTTGTCCTTTTCTATTCAACACCTGAATTGCATTCTTTTTTAACCAGCAGAACTCTGTAGAACTTGAGGAGGTAATTCAGCTGTTTTACTCAGGTGTGCTGGACCAGAGACGCATCTGAAAGCTGCAGGACATCGGCCCCCAGAGACGGTAGTTTGACACCTTGCAGCTTCCCTGTGCTGCTAAAGAAAATCATCCACACAGGATACAGGATAGTTTTCATTTTGTCTAATCGTGGTTTCTGGCAAACTACAAGCTGTGCCTTTCTTTCAGCAGTGGCTTTCTTCTCGGCATTTTTTCAATAAAGGCCAGATTTGTGGAAAGGGAAAAGTTGAAGAGGTATACATGTCTCTAATTTATGTGATCATTACAGTATTTAAAAGTACTGTTAGATATAATCTGATGCTGGTAACATGGTGGGACAGATGACTGCTGAGTATTTTCCTGTTCTTACTGGGTGCTAGGTATCATCCTCTCTAAATGTCAGCCTGTTTATTTGGGGACTGTGATGGTTACGTAAGAAGGTTGAGTTCATGTTTGTTGAACCATATCTGGGTTGAATGTCAGATTATTTTGCATTTTCAGTTTATCGACAGCGTCCTGCAGAATTTTTATTTAAAAGCCACGGTGTCTAAAAGAGTTCATGACAAGGTTTCCAGGGCCTTTTGAAGAGAAACAGGCCAGTGGCATCAACAATGGGCATGACGTCCTTTTCCACTATATTATTCATCCTTTGTCTTGCATCAAACCCATCTAGAGGGTTTGTGGCGCCATCCTAGTCCCACTGAAGCTCAGGTTCCAAGTTAAGGGGCATAATCTTACTGTCTGTATGGCTGCATGTGTTGCTTCTTAACCTCTTTATACTGCTGAGCAATAATACATACAAGGGACCTACACTGTGTGCACTAATTCAGCATCATGTCATAATGTAACAATCTAAACCAGTATTTTTTTCCAGGACTATTCTAATGTGTATGGTGTTGTGTTTTTGCCTCCTGGTTTATCCGCCGTCGACATATAGTCCCAGTCTTTTTGGAAATAGTGTTATATGCTGGGCAGGCTTCCACTGAGCTACGGAACTGGGTCGTCGCCTGCCCCTAGGAGGGGGAAATGAACCACCAGGGCAGCAAATCAATCTCTTTCTCAACACGTTATCAACAGCACAACTGTCCTGGTTCTGTTGCATCTCTCATTTTTCTTTCCTCCTCTTTCCCTGCAGGTAAGACAGAGTTTGACCTCCAGGGGAAAAGGCAGCAAACCCCACGTCTCTTGAAAGATTTCTTCCTCCAGGGTGGGTTTGGCAGGTTGGAGACGGTCACCCGCAGGAGCCATGCATCATCGGTGAGGGGGACTCGCTGCGAGGGACATACACAGCATTGGGTGAGGGGGCGGTCAGCGGCCAGGTGGCGTGGAGATGAAGCTCAAACAGCGCATGGTGGTGCTGTGTGCCGTGCTTCTCCTGCTGGGCCTGGCCAAGATCTTCCTACTAGATGGAGGCGAGGGATCCGCGGCCAGTCGGCGGGACCTCCGGGCGTTTCGTAAGGTTAGCGCCATGATCCACCACTGAGATTTTAGCTAAAAGGGTTCCCATACAGTCTGGAGAAGGATGAAGGTTGATTTAACAACTGAAAATGTAAAGATTTTATGGTGAAATATCTGTATTTTAAGGCTTTATTCCCCATTCTCTTATAGAAAGCTTGTTCTTTTAAACTTTTTATTCTGTAAATACTGGTTAGAAATCTTAGGATTCTAAAAATCTGCGTCTAGAAAAGTATGTGGTTTTGATATCAAACGTGTAGGAACCCTTGATTGTGCTTAAAAAACATATTTACCAAAAATGGAATGTCTTTGCCGAGATTAACATGAATCACAAAACATCACACAACTGTGTAGCTTTTATTGCATGTTTAGTTATTCATTTACAGTTGTGTAATAATCCTCACAGATGGAATCGGGTCTTTCTCTGCCACGGGGAGCTCGGCTCACACACACCCTCCAGTCTCCATGGGAGATAGCCAGTCAGTGGGTGGGCCCCAGGGAAGTGTACCCTGAGGAGACCCCTGAGCTGGCTGCTGTGCTCACCTCGCTGAGCACTGCCAGGATAGAGCGCGCCGATGTGGGCTATAAGGGCACGCAGCTCAAAGCCTTGCTGGTGCTGGACGGAGCACAGAAAGTGGTCTTTAAACCCAAGAGGTCAGACATTTTCATTAGATTACACGGTGTAATTTTCTTGGGCTTTATTGTGGTTAAAAGTCTTACTATTCATGATTTTCTTGCTCAGATACAACAGAGACTATGTGGTTGAAGGGGAGCCATATGCAGGATATGATAGACACAATGCAGAGGTGGCTGCTTTTCACCTGGACAGGTGTGTGAGCGTCACTGTTGGATCGCTGTCATTTATTCTCCCTCGAAATGATTCGTAATCCTTGGATATTTCCTTCCTGTGCCGTCCTCAGGATCCTTGGATTCAGGAGGGCGCCTCTGGTGGTGGGCCGGTACGTCAACCTGCGAATGGAGATCAAACCCGTGGCCACTGATCAGCTGCTGAGCACTTTCCTCATGCAGAGTGAGTATCTGCCCTCTACATGCACTTCCCTTTCTCTCCACATGTACACTTTTTGTAAGAGATGAGTGTTTTCAGTCCTCTGACTTTGAGTCAGTGCGGTTCAGTGGAATGAAAGACCTTTGCACATTCAAGTCCAGTTTTGCTCTCGTTCTGAGCTCGTCTTGAGCATTATGACAGTTGAATTCACCCTCTGCCAAAGTGACATGTCCTGTATTTTTATGTGCTCTGTACTCTCCACATGCACCCTGAATAAAACGTGATAAATCCTTGCTGCTGGGGTGTGGCATTATTGATGCCCTGCCATCATCTCAGAGATGCCTGCAGCAAAGAAATACGTTGGAGAACTTTATTGGTGGATATGAGAACCACCTGAATAGACGTGTTTGACCAGACAGGGTGCAGCACCTATGTCTTTCATAATCTAAAATCTGTTGTGTGTGTGTCTTCCTTGAAATATGCATCAGAGATCATGATGAAAGCCAAAATGTCCCATTTCCCACGAGACAGACAGGGACACAGTTCAGAAAAGTCCGAAATTTGGTTTTGGACCTTGGAAATTGATTAAAGTATGGAAAAAACAAAAACCGAGCACAGAAAAAAAGGACAAAAGTCTAATAATGCTTAAGAAAAGCAGCAGTGTTTATATTTGACACATTTAGTTTCTGTGGAATCAACTTGCTCTGTCTTTGACTTGCAAAATCATACCTTGACTTTAACATTTTATCCATCAGTATTTTGCTTTTTGACTCATTGACTGAATCTACGCTCCTCAAAAAAATCAGAGAAAGGTCCATTTCTTCACCTGTTTGGTTTGAGCCAGAACTGAAAACATGGTTTTTAAACGCTGCCTGAACCTCCAAACCAAGGATCCAGCGCTATTTTCTGGAATTTTCCCTAATTAAATGAAGGCATAAAAGTTTATATTCTCTGCTTTAAAAAGAAATCTGCATTTGGTGTAGTATACTCTGTTCCTTTATTTGACAAATCCACAAAGTAGAGACTTTGAAATAGAGCACTGTGTTGGGTTTTTTGTCATTTTTAGAAGCTACATGTGATTGGACCCAGCTAGATTTCATGCCGGTTTAAGGGTAATATTAATGCAGAAAGGAAATCTAGAAATGGAAGTCTAATGGAATCACTCAACGAAACGATTCCTTAAGACTCCTTAAAAAAATGTCCTTTAGTCTGTGTTTAAAGGCAGATAATAAAATCAAAGGTTCAAGATGAAGATGATGAAGTTTTACAGACCTAGCGGGGTTTTGTAAATAAACAAAAGCCAATGAAAATGACGAGGAAATTGCGATGAAGGGCAACTAACCTGTGTGGTGTGTTTTATACGGGGCATTGGCAGAATGATAGAATATAACTAGTTTTTTGTAGACTTCCTTTGCAAGCGTGGCGATAGATTATGTCCCCCTAATCAAATAATAATAACAATCATCATAAACTGGAAGCTTTAAATCAAAATCTGCTAAATCTGATTTAACTGAACAATATACAGTGTTGTGAAAAAGATTTCTTCTGGTTGTGCTCTTTTGTCACACTTAGATGTTTCAGATCAACCAATTTTAATATTGGATAAACATAACCTGAGTAAATATAAAATGTAGTTTTTAAATGATTTCGTTCATTAATGGGAAAAAAACCCCATCCAAACCAACCTGGCCTTCTGTGAGAAAGTAATTGTGCCCTAAATCTAGTAACTAGTTGTCCCACCCGTAGCAGCAACAAGTGACAACAAGAGTTTACAATAACTGGCGAGGAGTCTTGGACATCACAGCTGAGGAGTTTTGACCCTCTCTCCTTTACAAAAATATTTTAATTCAGCCATGTTGGAGGGTTTTTGAGTATCAAGGACATGTTTAAGGTCATACTACAGAATTTGAATTAGATTTAAGTCCATACTTTGACTAGGCCACTCCAAAAGAGATTCATTCAGAAGTTTTGTTGCTACTGTGCTTTGGATCATTGTCCTGCTGCAGAACCAACGTTTTCCTGGGCTTAAGGTCCTGTACTGATGGCTGGACCTTCTCCTGCAGGATGTTCTGGTAGAGAGCAAAGTTCATGATTCCATCAGTGATGTCAAGTTGTCCAGGTCAGGAGGAGGCAAAGCAGCCCCATTTCCCCACACCACCAGTCTGATGGTCTGGTTCTGAAATGCTGTTAGTTTTAGATCAGATGTGCCATGACCCACACCGTCCAAAAAGGTCCACTTTGTCTCGTCAGTCCACAGAATATTTCCTCAAAGGTCTAGAGGATCACCAAGATGTTGTTTGGTAAATGTGAGATGGGCCTTTGTTTGGATCAGCAGTGGTTCTGGCCTTGGATCTCTCATATGGAGGCCATTTAGCCCATCCTCTCTTTCTTTGAATCCTGAACATGGATCTTAACTGGGTCATATAAGGCCTGCCGAGCTTTAGCTGTTGTTCTGGGTTGAATCGTCGATGCGTTCCTGGAGTAGTTCTGATCGACCCGCTCTCCTGGGAAGCTTCACCTCTGCTCCATGGTTTCTCCTGTTGTGGTTCTCACTGTGGTTCGCTGGCGTCCCAAAGTCTTACAAATGGTTTTGTACCCCTTTCTAGCCTGATGGTTGTTAATGACTTTGTTCTTCTACTGTTTGTTATTTTCTTTTAGCTGATGTGCTGATTTTAGAGCTCCTTCAGCCATCAGAGAGCTGCTATTTAAGTTATTTATTATATCTGCAGGTCGAGGGCTGGATTATAAAATTTAGCCCAGCTTTCTAAAAAATTTATTTTAATCAGTTAATTCATGATTGAACAAGGGAGCATTTCCTTTTTCCCAGATGGCTGAGTTGGTTTGAATAGTTTTTTTCCCTTAATGAATGAAATCACCATTTGAAAACTGCTTTTTGAATTTACTCAGGTTATCATTACTCAGTATTTAAATTAGTTTTCCTGTGAAGCATTTAGGTGTGACAAAAAAGGCAAAAAGCAGAAGAAATCTGTAAGGGGGGGAAACTAGAGGAGGCAGTTCTGCATAAGATTGAGATTAGGTGAGGCAAATCAGTATGAAGTTCAATGTGTTCAGAGGTGGTGACAGCTAGGTTTTCACATCTACATGTGCACCTCATTAAATTAGAATATCATCAAAAAGCTAATTTAGTTCCGCAGTTCAAATGAAAAAAGTGAAACTCAGATAGATATTAATTACTCAGAGCGTGATACAGTGTCGTTGTGAAAAATGCTGTTAACAAAGAATGCTTTCAGAAATATAAATGATGATTGTTTACTTCTATCGATCTACAAAATGCTACGTGAGCGAAGCCAAACATACAGCCAGTCATTAAGAACTATCTTCAGGATAAAAAAGAACAAGACTTACTGGAAGTGATGGTATGGCCCCCACAGAGCCCTGATCTCAACATCATGGAGTGTGTCTGGGATGACATGAAGAGACAGAAGGATGTGAGAAAGTCAACATCCACAGAAGATCTGTGGTTAGTTCTCCAAGATGTTTGGAAGAACCTACCAGCCGAGTTCCTTCAAAAGCTGTGTGCAAGTTTACCTGGAAGAACTGATGTTGTTTTGAAGCCAAAGGTGGTCACACTAAATGTTGACTTGATTTAGATTTCTCTTTTGTTCATTCACTGCATTTTGTTGATTGATGAAAAGAAATGATTAACACTTGCATTTTTGAAAGCAATCTTTGTTTACAGCATTTTCTCACACCTGCCTAAAACGTTTGCACAGTACTGTATATTACAGACTTTTATTTCTGCTAATTTTGATGATTATGGCTTGTAGCTAGAAAATTCAGTTTCTGGGGAAATTAGAATGTTATGTAAAACCATCTCAAAAACATATTTCAGGAATGGCATCCTATTGAAAAGTATTTTCATGCTCAGTATACACATTTAATTCATCACTGCAGCGGGGCATAGAGGCGTCTCTGCTGAGGTGTTCAGAAAGCTCAGGTTGTTTTAGCGGCGGCCTTCAGCTCATCTGCATTGTTGGGTCTGGTGTCTCTCATCTTTTTCGTGACCATAGCTTCTTAGTCAAGTTTGTTGGTTGTGCTGCTTTTTCTACCACATTTTGTCCTTCCACTAAACTTTCCATGATTGTGCTTGGATACAGCACTCTGTGAACAGTTCTGTCTGGTGGACAACTGTGGAGTGAACAGTCTGGGCTCAACATTTTTGTTTGTTTGGTCTTTTTTAATAATTAAATTTTCTGGGAAGCTGAATTTTAGGACACATTTTGAACACAAATAATGCAGTATGAATTGAACTACAGAAATTTCTTTAACAAAATGTTTTCAATTATATTCTGATTGAGATGAAAATGGGATTTTCCCTACTGAATAAAATTTACTGAAATTGAAACTAGATATTTTTTTCAAAGCTTTTCAGTGTGAGATTATTCTACAGAAATAAAAGCTGAATTTATTTTAAATTCTTTGTAGATGTCTCTACCAGGAACCCCCATAGCTTTGGAGGAGGGCTGTGTGCACAGCTAAAACATTAAGAAACACAGTGATTTAAAGTTCAGGGCAATACGATGAAAAACAGCTTTGTATTCTTTACCTGCCCTAAAATTACATTTCTGTTTCATAAAAGCAAGTGGGGCTACTTGTCCTCGGTTTTAAAAGCGAGAAAGCAAACTTATGTTTCTGCTTCCTCAAAGAGATGATTTTCTGCATTCTGATCTCTTCAATAGCAGCAGGGAAAGGTCAAATGAACAGGTCAGGGTTAAAACGGTGCCGGATTGTTTTTACTCGCTACACATGAGATGAAAACTCTACTGGTTTTGAGTGTGTAGGCTGCAGGTGGTTGAGACCTGTGACCGATCCGCAAACGATGCTGCCTGCCAGCAACACGCAGGTGTTTGTTTCTCCTCACCACTCCTAGAAAGAGAGTCCCAGGGACTGTTTTTGAACTTAATGTGGCTCTGAACTCTAAAAATTGTGCAAAACAAAACAAACAAAAAAAAAAAAGAATGAGATTGGAACCCAGGATCTTGAGCAACAAAAGGAGGGTATCATAGGTTATGCTAACACGGCAGGCAAATGTGACCCAAACCTGATTTCACGTCATTGTCCTGGCTCTGACTTCCCATCCACAGGAACTTGTCTAGAGAGGTAGCAGTCACTGCTCCACTAAAGGTTATTACTAATAGTTGCCCACAACCTAATAATAACACAGAGATGCCGACATCCATCATGACTTACTGTGTGGTCGCTTTGGGGTCTCGAACCTTTCTGACTGAACTCAGTCGCAGTTAATTAGATTGAACGACCACTCAAATGATATATGATGAGTTACATATGTCAACATACTGAACAAAAAAATACAGCTTGGACCTGAAAACATCGGGGATATGCTGGCCTTAGCTAGACGAGAGGGGGCTTGATTTGTTTTAAAAGCTTTTACAGCAGAATTATAATAATGGCGTTCTGTGGCTTTGGACTGCTTTCTTATTTATACACAAATCGCTTCAAATTCCTCTGTGCAGCACACATTTCATCAGAGGTTGATCATTTGATACGAGTGTAAAATTATGGCCGATCCGGGATGAACTGAGGCGACGGCACTGGTGGAAGGTCTTCAGCTGAGCAGGGAAGGTCTTTTTGAATTCTTCTACCTCTTTGCCATTGGACAGTCCTGTCTTTGACCCTGGCGGGCCCGGCGTCGGACAGTTTATGCCTTGGTTTTGTTTTTATTGCTACCTCTGTCTTAGGTTATTTAACCTTTGTGTATTTCAGTCCCTTCTGATAAAACAGATAGAAATATCATACAAAGTCACAGAAATTTTTTTTTCTCCTCTTAGGAAATTGAGCGTAAATTGTTCAGAAAAAGAAGTGCTAAATGATTTTCGCATCACACTGCAGGTTAAGGGGAAAAAAAATCTGTGCTTTAGGGGATCTGAGGACCTTTGTGAATCCACCAGTCATGACGGTACAGTGACTCACCTCTGAACCATTGGTACAACTGTGCTTCATCCTGATGGGCTGACCCCATGCAAATGAAGCCATGCATTAATTTTGATCTCAACAGTTGTCACATTCATCTGCAACTTTCAGAGTACATTTTTCACAACAGTAAAAAACCCAATATGTTCACTGCTGCCCTTCAAGCTGCAATGTTCTTTAACCACTTTTCATGAAATGAGTGTCCAATTATTTTAGGTTTTTCGGTGGTTAATGACGACCTGATTTAGTGAAAGCACATCAGCGGCATCATTCTCATTTGGTATCCCTTCAGGTAACAACACGTGTTTCTATGGAAAGTGCTACTACTGCCGGGAGACGGAGCCAGCGTGTGCAGAAGGTGAAATCATGGAGGGCTCGCTGACTCTCTGGCTGCCGGATGTGTGGCCCCTGCAGAAACACAGACACCCGTGGGGACGTACGTACAGAGAGGGGAAACTGGCCAGGTGGGTGTCGCCAGGTGTAGCTGTCGGAGAACATTTGGTTTGATTGATAATCAAGAAAAATGCAAATGGTTCCTCGTTGAGGGTGATGACTGAATAAACAGGTTGAGCTCTTTTTGATAGGTCATACCATGAGGTCAGTATGCAGTTATATTTCCTCCATTTGGGAATCTCATGTTGGTCTCGTGTTATGAGCTATCAAAGAGCACTCACCCCATGGTCGACCAAAGATGTTGAGAGGACGTGGTCGGCGTCATGTCCAGAGGTCGTCTTTTATAGATAGACATATGAAGGGGTCGGGGGTCAGCCTGTCAATGGTCAGTCCATACGCCACAGCCTGCATCAGATTGGTCTGCATGGCTGTCGACCCAGAAGGAAGCCTCGTCTAAAGATGATGCACAAGGAAGCCTGCAAACAGTTTTCTGAAGACAAGCAGACTAAGGACATGGATTACTAGAACCATGTCCTGTGGTCAGATGAAACCAAGATAAACTTACTGGCTTCGGATGGTTTCAAGTGTGTGTGTGTGTGTGTGTGTGTGTTCCTGTCTTGGCATCACAGTGAGAACCATTTTCCCGATTTCACCATCAAATTGAGGACCGTTGGTACCAAAGTGAGGACATTTTGCTGGTCCTAACGACCTATTTTGCTAACAGTTAGGTTTAGGACTAAGGCGTGAATTGAGTTTAGGTCAAGGTTAGGGTTAGGCATCCACTGGTAATGGTTAGGTTTAGGGTTATTGTCAGGGTTAGGGCATAGAAAGGGTTGAAAATGACTGAAAATCAATGGAAGTCAATGGGAGTCAACACATGGTCCTCACTACATATAACAACACAAGAGTGTGTGTGTTTGTAAGCAGAGCATTAACCCCTCCCTCCAGAAACTGGGCCACAGGGACGTATTCCAACGTGAGAACGACCCCAAACAAACCTCCAATACGACCACTACCTTGCTGAAGAAACTGAGGGTAAAGGTGCTGGAATGGCCAAGCATGTCTCCAGACCTAAAGCTTTTTGAGCATCTGTGGGGCATCCTCCAATGGAAGGTGGAGGAGCTCAAGGTCTCTAACATCCACCAGCTCCATGATTTTGTCATGGAGGAGAGGAAGTGGATTCCAGTGGCAACCTGTGAAGCTGTAGTGAACTCCATGCAAAGAGAGTTAAGACAGTGCTGGGAAATAATGGTGGCCACTCAAAATATTGACACGTTGGGCACAATTAGGACATTTTTACTTAGGTATGTACTTACTTTAGTGGGCAGTGGTTTTCATTTATAGCTCTGTGTTGAGTTATTGTTAGGGGACATTCAATTTACACTGTTATACGCCCTGTACACTTACTACGTTACATTATATCAAAGGGTCATGTCTTAAGTCTTGTACCATTAAAAAGATATGATAAAATATTCACATAAATGTGAGGGATGTACTCACTTTTGTGAGATGCTTTAGGTTTAGGTTTGTGCTCCCTCAATGTCATTCTCCATATATATTTAGGATGAGCATTTTCACCATCCGGATCAAAGCGATTAAAAACATAGTTTTTGACATGCTTGTTAAATTTTCAGATGTTTATTTTATTTTATTTGATTCTGTCTATTAATATTTGTTTTGTGATGAAATAGCTGGGAGAAGACTTGAGGTAACACAGCAGGATTACGAAATGAAGCACACCTGCAAGTCCACCTCTGAATGGCTCAGAATGACCAGGAAGGGGTTTGGAAGAGGTCAAGTTGAAGTCTGGGCTGAAAACCTGTTGAGATGCTTTAGTTTGACCTGAAACAGGACACACACCTCCGCTGCCATGTAAAAGACTGATTGCCAGTGATCACACGCGCTCATTGGCAGTTGTTATTTAATATCTTTGTCTAATATTGAAATTAGATTGTTTATCTGTAAAAGGTTTTGCCAAAGTAAGAGCTGGTGGTAGAACAAGAAGTACCGTATGTCTAATTACGCTGCTTTGACTTACGAGAGGGTCAGCATCTATACAAGGGAGAGGGGTACCAACAAACACTGGCAGTTCTAAGGGCCTAAACTGGTCTAAAGCTGATCTAATCAAAGGAGACCCAGGCTAAAAATAAGTGAGGAGAACCGGAAGCATCTTTAACTATGTACAGCGAGGTGTCCTAATACTTTATTTTATTGTGAAATGTATTTAGCCTGGACACTTCTGCTGCGGTGACTTTCTTTAATGTGATAGGGAAGTGAAAAGATCACACTGACCACGTGTGAACTGTGGCACCCTAACCCGGTGGTGCAGTTGGTAGCACTGTTACCGTGCAGCAAGAAGGTCTTGGGTTCGATTCCCAGCCAGGGGTCTTTCTGCATGGAGTTTGCATGTTCTCCCCGTGCATGCGTGGGTTCTCACCGGGTACTCTGGCTTCCTCCCACAGTCCAAAGACATGCCTGTTAGGTTAACTGGTCTTTCTAAGTTGCCCTTAGGTGTATGAATGAGTGTGTGCATGGTTGTTTGTGTGTTGCCCTGAGATGGACTGGCGACCTGTCCAGGGTGTACCCCGCCTCTCGCCCATAGACTGCTGGAGATAGGCACCAGTTTCTCCGTGACCCACTATGAAGAAGCGGTATAGAACATGAATGAATGAATGCAAAAATAAGAACGTTTTGCATCAAAGTAGTAAAAAACATGTTTGTTTTTTTTCTAGCGATTATTACTGGAACTTCTGGTTTGCTACAGAGATCTTTTAACATTTTAGTCACATGAATCCACCTACAGATGAGTGGAAGATTCCTTTAAATCATTCGCTGGATTTTCTTTTAAATAAAGACACATTAAAAAACTTCCACTAAGGTGTGTTTTGGAGAATAATCAAAGACCATGAGAATTACTCAACTACAAATATAAGGCTTTTATGTACTTTAAGACCAAGCTTATCTGTTAAATGTTAAGAGGTGGTTGGCTGACACCTTCTTGGCCATTTATTACACCAGAAATGACAAGTGGGTGAAGCTTAACCTTCTACCAAATTGTTTTTTGAAGGTTACAACTGAAAATGTTGAAAAAATGAAACTCTTCCACCTCCAGGGAAGGCTCGGTCCAGGCTGGGCTGCATTCTGACTTCTTTTAAAATAACTTTGAATAATTAATCAAACTATTCTGAAATACCAGAAACATTTTATGCAAATTTGTTAATTAGTGTTTAGCTTTGGAGACATTGTAACTGGACCTAAATAATAATAATGGTTGTTAGTAGTTCTTCCCAGGACTATACTTGTTTGTAGCGATTGGTCAGCTCCCAGTTTGACATCAAACATGATGTTTCTGGGGCAAAACCATGAAAAGCAGATGAATTCTGGACTGTGATCCAACCATCCTGGGCTGGACTAGCTGCTCATAGGCACCACAGGTTGGTCAACTCAATGCAACAAGGGCATGAAACTGTGCTTCTGCATTATTAATAGTTTATAAATATTATTGTTGCGCCTTACAGAAAAGTAAAATCTTCGAATGTTTTTCAGTTTATGCACAATATGCTGGAGTTTAGGAAAAATGCAAACAGTTATTTTGTTTTGCTACCACCCCACCTGATCTTATTTTTAAAGTAGTGACAAGAAGGGACTTTCAGAGATCGTGGCACACAAATCACATGATGATATTATGTCAAAGGACTTCCATGTTTGTCTGTCATGTAGGTGGGAGTATGATGAAAGTTACTGCGAGGCGGTGAAGAAAATGCCCCCGTACGATGCGGGGCCGAGGCTGCTTGATGTCATTGATACAGCTGTTTTTGATTATCTGATTGGCAACGCCGACCGCCATCACTACGAGAGTTTCCAAGACGACGGAGGAGCCAGCATGCTCATCCTGCTGGACAACGCGAAGAGGTGAGGAAGAGTATAAGTTGGAAACTGCATCCTTTTTAGGTGCAAAATAAGATCTCAAGAAGGATAAAAAAATAAATAAAAAAAATTGCACCAGACACCAATTTTAAATAAATCACTCGTTTTACAGTAACTGTGATACCGGAGCAGGTTCTGGGTGCAGCATTATCACGGAGAAACAAATTAGTCACTCTTGAAGAGTTCCAGTAAAATTCTTCTGTTTAGGAAATGTATCAGCACCATAAGGATCGTGTTAATCCACTTTGACATCTTGCACTTGAAATCCCTTTAAATTTTCACTTTTGCCGTCGTTTGATGTCTTCCAGTTTGCCCAACTCTTTTTTAAGAACTTCCCGCCACTGAAAGCGCCTGAGTCATAACAAACACCCACTACTCTGAAGTAACAATGACTTTTTCTAGTCTTTCTCTTAAATTTATTTGTTTTCTTTATCACAGTCTGGTCTGTGTGCAGCTTTCTGGATAGCTTTTGATTTTTTCTGAGCAGGATGAGGTCAAGAATGATACCAAACCTTTTCTGGTAATATCTTTGTTGACTGAACAAAAGCTTATCAAATGCCGTCAATTTCCTGCTTGTCTCTCTTTCTAGACAATATAGCAGAACCTCTCTGAGAAGGGGAACCATTTTCATTGTGGTGCTGTGAAAGAATGATGTCTACTAACAAACCTCTGAGGCCCTCACATCTCAGCTGTATTTATAGAGATTAAATTACTCACAGGAGGACTCTTATTTAATAAATAGGCAACGTCTAAAAGCACTTGCTTGGTTAAATGCATTGAGGTTTGTGGTTGTAATGTGATAAAAGGTGAAAGGGGGTGTGAATACTATTGCAAGGCACTTTAATTTAAACCCAAACTTGTCTTCTTTGTTTTCCTTCCATGTTGTCTTCTCCATGTTTGTGTTTTCTTGGCAGCTTTGGCAATCCTGCCTTGGATGAGCGAAGCATCCTGGCACCACTCTATCAGTGTTGCATGTAAGTCCCCGCACAGCCAAGTCAGCTGCCTATCAGCTTGGTCTTTACCATAATCTCCTCTGTGTGTGTGTTTACCTTTCTGTGGCAGGATTCGTGTTTCCACCTGGAACAGGCTGAACTTCCTGAAAGGCGGAGTTCTGAGTTCAGCCATGCGACAAGCTCTCGCTTTTGATCCGATTTATCCCGTCCTGGCTGAACCTCACCTTGCAGCTCTGGATCGGCGTCTGACCGGAGTCATAACAACTGTGAAGCAATGCATTGAAGCACAAGGTCCAGATAACACTCTCATAGAGGATCGAATGAACCTCCCACATCCTTAAAACACAAACAAGCTGAGAGACATGTCTAACAGCCAACCACAGCTAGTGGCTCTGCGACTCCAGGAATGTACAAGCAGAAATCATCCTTGATTTCTTTTATTGACACTCTGAGAAATGTGATTCTTAATGGAGAACTCTAGCCAGAGTCGGAAGTGTAACAGTTTCACACACATCCTCTCAGGACTGTTATTAAAAGGACAGCAAACACTGCGAGCAAATTCTATCACTACTGGTTTCAATGTTACTCCCACCTTGTGCCAAATCAACCCTCATCGGCCATGCTTGTTCACGTCATTAGCCGCAGATGATTTATAGAGCTCACTCAGGAGGAAAGAAGTGTGAAAGTTTGAAATGAGCCTCTAACATCTCTGTAAAAGCTACACTTCAGGCAGTTTGGAGCTTATGGAGCCAACAAGCTAGAAAGATGCTTCGGTTATAAAAATATTCCTGCAATTTATTGTGAGTTTTAAGCAGAACAGATAATTGACTCATCTTTGCCCAGCAGTGTACATATTTAAGTAGTGATATAGAGTATTGAACTGAAAGAATATAAATATTTGGATTATAATATTAAAGGAACTTTAGTGTGTGTGTGTGTGTGTGTGTGTGTGTGGGTGTGTGTGTGTGTGTGTTTGGGTGTGTGTGTGTGTGTGTGTGTGTGTGAGAGAGAGAGAGGGGGAAAGGGTAAAACGGGGAGAGAGAATGAGTGCCATATTGTGCGGTAAATCAGAAATCTACTGACATGACTGACTTGATCCATGGTGGGGTTGGAGGTTTTATGGTGTTTGGGTTCATGTTCGGCATTAAACTATGGTCCACATCTGTTTATCTGAGTTGTCTTTTCTTTGCTCACCACAGAACCCCCCCGACAGAGACATTGCTGTAAAAAAAGTATATTTTTCCCACTAATAGATTTCTTTATCCTTCTTCCTGCTTCACGTGAATGCTTTAAATCTTAAAAACAAATTATATCAGACAAAAAAACCTAAATAAAGCCATTTTTATATAAGGACTTGATTTATTGCGGAAGGAAAACTATGTTACCCTGCGATAGATTGGTGACCTGTACAGGGTGTACCCTGCCTCCCGCTCATAGACTGCTGAAGAAAGGCACCAGCTTCCCTGTGACCCACTTTGGAAGAAGCGGTATAGAAGATGACTTGACTGACCGAAAACTATCCAAACCAACATGGCTCTATGTGAAAATGTTTTTCCCCTTTTTAAATGCGGAGTTAAGTGTTGCCTCATCCACAAAACGTTTCCGTCATAAACCCGCCGTCAAGTTCCCTCTAACCATTGATAAATCATTGGAGGAGAAGGTGTCATCACGCACGTGTGAGTTTTAAATGGCATAGCAGGCAGTGCAGGACAACAGGAGGTGGCGTGCTGCACGGCCATACCATTTCCACACCTACCCACCTCACTATATCGGTCCTTTCACAAATGACACGGAGACGGTAAAAGTCATCTTAATCGTGCCCTTACACGTTTAGCGAAAGTGGCTTAGGATTAATCACTTTGTTTTGGATTAGTTTCACAAGCGAACCCAGGCCCGTTTACTGCCAGTCTAGTTTATCAATAACTTACTGAAACAGAGGCTGTCTGGCGACATGAGGTAGGTTACAAGGTTTTAAAAGGCAGCAGATCTTTCCACAACCTAAAGAAATTCAACAGATGTAAAGTTTGTGACATCAATGAGTGTGAAAGGGTTGCAAAGTTCAAAGGACATCACACTTTGGTGGTGTCAGGTGGGGGTCGTAAATTACGCCCTTATTATTTTATATCAAACAATCCACCGATGGTGTCTGATCATTGGCTGATGCTTCATGGCACTGTGCCAAGTGATCCTTACTGACATGCTCTGTTCAGGAGCGTTGCTGGTTCTGATAACACTATCGAAGGCTGAGGTCCAGTAATCGGTCCTGTCCCTGCACATTAATGCATCTAACGTTTGGTAAAAATGATCAGCACTAGTTTTGGCCTTGGACAACAGAGGCAAGCCAAAAAAAATCGTCTTGATGATCTCCAAGACTTTTGGGAAGATATGCTGAGGACTGAGGAATGTGTTGTGGTTAAAAACAGGAAATTCCTGCTCGAACCCCCTACAATGTGCCAAAGCAGAGTGGCCCAAACCTCCTCCACAGCTGTTGCTGCCAAGGGGCACACCGCCAGTTCTTAGCTTTAGGTGGATTCAAGTTGTTTTCAAGGAGCTTCCTCAGTCGATGCAAGAAATCATATTTTAAAAATTGCTTTTTGTATTTACCCAGGTTATATTTGGCTAATACTGAAATTAGTTTTATTCTCTGAAACATTTACAGTGATATAAAAGCCAAAGCAGAAGAATTCTATGAAAGCGCCTATAGTTTCTCGGAGCACCGTGTATGTCTAGATAAAAAGTGCTAGGCTTGCTGGAAGGGACTTTTGTTTTACTTTTTTTGCCTGCCAAGTTTTATTTCACTCAGAATGTGTCATAGCTCTTATCTCGGGCGCAGTTCCTTTTTTCTTTCACTTCTAATAACTACTTTTAGTTTTCATCCTAAACCGCTCACTTTCTGTAAACCACCATTCTTACTTTTCCATAATTACGTTCAGATTCAGATTGAATTTCAGCTCCTTTGATTACAAATTGATTGAACAAACAATATTCTTGCTGTTTGGCTTGTTGTGAAGGTGTTCTTTGAAACATCAAAACAACCACCAGAAATACTGCTGTGATGTCTTGTGGGGAATGTATTACGATTGATTGAGTTCAGTTGTGGTTAGGCCACCTGCGAGCGGGTCGACCTCTTCCACCTGTCTCAAGATCTGATTCCGGACGATGGAAGCAAGCAGGTGCGAGCGTGAGTCGTCACATTTTTGAAACTCAGTCAAGCACCCGTCAGGATGTGTGTGGGCTGTCGACGAATAACCAAATCTCACTGCTCCAACTCAGTCTTTCCTCGTCCGTTTTAGTGTGTCAGCTAAACCAGAAATACCCGTGTTGTGTCCTAAGAGAGAGAAAAAAACTCCCTCATCCCTGCTGATCCGATGCTGTTACAGTATCTATTTGTTAAGGACTTTCCCCGTCCGAACATGTTCTTCTGTTACACATCATCCTTCACCACAGCAGTTAATCCTTATCACTTGACATTTACTTGTAACATGTTTAACAGTGGCCAGGGCTGGCACCGCTGCTACAAAGCATGCACGCTTTGGTGTGAGCTGTGTTTTGTTGCACCTACAGAAGGGGAAGAGCATCATTATGAAACCATAAAGCCATACCCCCCCCCCCCCACCCCCACCCTCTTTTCCCACGAGCAGATGTTCACACTCAGCTGTCTTCTTGCCTCATCGTTGCATCCAGCATCTTGTGTGTGTGTGTGGGGCCTGATGATGTGGGACACCTGTTTCGGTTCAGCTAAGCAGGTGTTTTACTTGGGACACATATCAAAACAGTGAAACTTTGATCAAAACCACAATGTTTGTCATGTTGGCACATGTCAGGTCATGTCAAAACGAACACTTTGAGACCATTTGCAAATAGTGGGAATAAGGGGGTCTTCTACTGATCTTCATATTGAGAAGATGCATGAAGAATAGCTATTATTCTAACACACACCATAACCATCATTATTGTCATTGAAAGGGCCAGTCTACAGTAGATGGTTGAGATCAGAGTGAGCTGTGAGAGGTTTTGTTTCCTGCCTCTATATTTTCCATTAGTTTGTGGTTTGTAAGCGGAAAAAAATGAGGATTAAAAATAACACAAGTGTAGTCAACCCAGTACAAGGCCCAACTGGCTCCAAAATGTCCCCTTAAGGGTGTGCGCGTTTTGTGAGTAGGGTCCGTGGTAGTCGACAGCAAAGAGCAATATAACAGCACTTTAAATTCAATACTGAATGTAGCAGCTACTGTACTAGTCCCAACACTTACAGAAATCTCCAGACCTGCATGTGTTGAATCTTGCAGTGAAAGCAGTGAAATGATGGCCTGAGAGCTTTGACTCATACCAAGTGCCACAAACTCGCTTTCTTTCCCTCTATAAATGAGGCAGCGAGGGTCATTTCTCTGAGCAAAAAAGCCACATGGGATATTTCACAAAAAAACTTAACTCATTTTTTTTTCTTTGAAGTATAGAAGTTGTCGCCCACCCCTCATTTCCTTTTATTTTGCTTCCGAGGAGCTAGAGTTTCTTGTAATCTTTTACAGTGATCTCCATAGGTTCTGAGGGTCCATTCCTTTTATGTAGCCATTTTTAAAAAGTGTTTCTTATTATTAACCACCCAAAATTGACCTATGATTCATTAAACCTTTTAAACATTCAACCCAGGTCTAATACGCCTTCGTTGTACACTGATGTCATGAGAAAGTACAAAGGCATAAGGGGATGGACTACATTCACCCCTAATAGACCACTAAGGCCACAGCTGGTGTAACTACAGAAGAAACATGGCTTTTATATTAAAACGTAGGAGGCTCTGGAGCACGCAGGTGTCTTGACTCTGCTGTTTCTGCACCGGTAAGTCATGCGTTGACATGACCTATGTTTGGCCTCTGACAGTTACCATAGAGGAGGGGGAATATTTACCAGACACCTCTTGCAATTAAAGGTACAACCTGCAAAATATTTCACCAGAGCAAAAGACTTTGCAATTTAAATCATTGTGTAATTGAAAACCTTACTAAAAAACCCTGAAAATAACAGAAGATTTAAAAAGGTGATCCTAAAGAGGCATTGTAGCCCTAAACTGAAAATCTTCTGACACTGAGTCAGTGGAGGCTTATAAACAGTAAATGTAGGTCTGACTGTTTGTCTAAGCTTCTGCTTTTGTTAATTATTTTTCTCTTCACAGAAGTTCTGTTTAGCTATGATAACTTCCTGGCGGGGAGGTGGGAGGGTTATCCGAAAGATTGTACTACTGGCCATTAACTCTTTACATTTTCTTTTACGCAGAAAGTACTCCTGGATCAGGGCTTCTGTGATTTTTGTCTGTATGCTCCTTCTTTTTAAACCCTAGGTCGGTCACACACACACACACACACACTCTTGTTTTGCTATATGTAGTAAGGACCATGTGTTGACTCCCATTGACTTCCATTGATTTTCAGTCATTTTCAACCCTTTCTATGCCCTAACCCTGACAATAACCCTAAACCTAACCATTACCAGTGCATGCCTAACCCTAACCTTAACCTAAAGTCAATTCACGCCTTAGTCCTAAACCTAACTGTTAGCAAAATAGGTCGTGAGGACCAGCAAAATGTCCTCACTTTGGTACAAATGGTCCTCAATTTGATGGTGAAATCGGGAAAATGGTTCTCACTGTGATGCCAAGACAGGAACCCCCCCACACACACACACACACTCAGAGTCTTCCTGTTAAAGGGCAATTTTCCTTTCCACTGTGCCTCCCTGCATGCTCAGTATGAGGGATTGCTTCAAAGTAAACGACTTGATGCGATCGCCTGGGTTTCCTTAGGTGTGAAAGGTTTTACCAATTTTAATGATAAACTAAACTTGACTATATTATTTTACAACTAGGATCAAGTTGGAATGTATCTAAATGACGTTGAAACTCTCTTTTGACCGATGATATATGTCTGTGTATAAACTGGACCTGATTGTCTTGTAAAGTGCTTTGTGACAACATTAGTGGTGAACCGACAAAATTAAATAAACTGAACTGAAAATAGTCGTCTTTTGCAGCCTCCAACAGGTTTTCTTGAGGGGTCACCTTTTATTCATCTCCATATATCCTGCCATCAGCTGTGACCAGCTTCCCTTTCAGCGCTGAAGAGATGCATCCCCACAACAAAATGTTGTAACCATGGAGATGTGTTTGGTCTTCAAGCATTAGCATTAGCTTGAAGACCAAAAAGTTTAATTTAAGGCTAATCTGACTAGTGCAACCTCTTCCACATGTTTGCTGTGAGACCACTGCAGGACTTGTAACAAACTGCCAGTGGGACTTCTGAGGACTTTTTTAATGACTTTCTTCTTCCTGCTGTTTAAATGAAGGCCAGATTTGTGGAATGCATTATTAAAGTGAATCTCATTGGTATTTTGTAGATAATTAAGAAAAATATGATTCTGTTTTCTCATAAACCGGGAACTGAGGGGTGATTGAAGACTTTTTGCACAGCCATGCCTGCTACACACTATTTAACCTGCATCTTATTGTTCTTGGCTTAAAATCCAAACAAAATAAAGTGGGATAGACCTTTAAAGCCTGATAAAAGAAAAATTTGTCACAGAAAAAATCAGATTTTTAAAAAACTGAACCCTTTATTGCATGCTTTACGGCAGCAATATGTATAAATATCTCCCAGTTTTGTTCTTTTGTTTAATAATTATTACATTAGGCTAGTCACAAATACACATTTTGTAACCTTGATAAATTTTTTGGAGGAAAGTACTAACTTTTCCAAAGAAGTAAAAGTCTCCGACATGCTCAAATGAGACATTCAGCATTATAAACTGACTAAAGCTATTTTCATCCTTAAGTCACGTAATTGTCATAACCATTATGGATACATCATAATAGCACACTTAAACAGCATTTTTTATGGCAGCAATGGCCATTATTCACGGTAACTAGACAGGAAATGGGCTGTGAGAGAAGTGTTAAATATTAAACTACAGCAGAGTTTTGAGGCTATACTAATTCTCTCAGAGAAGCTGAGGTTTAGAAATACAAAAAAGACTTATTTAGGATTTGATACTGTACAAACGACAGCATGGCCAGAAATAATGGGACAATATTTTTTTTGCTAGGTATGTCCCAGCCAAGCAGATGCCCTTCTTGTGAACTAAACATGTGGTAGCAACCACTTCTGTATGTGTTTGTGCCATCTGTGGGCTTTAGCTCCCCAAAAGTGTTTGGATAGAGGTAGGATTAACCGGTACAGTTTGCAAGGTTTCCTTAAATTGAATTCTTTTAGCTCTTTATTTGCAAGAAGAAAGCTTTGTGATTCAGTCTAAATGTGTAACTACAGGCTGTGCCCATTGAACAACATTTAAAGAGGCACAGCCTGTACCAAACCAGAGGGATGTGCTAGAAGTTCCTCATTTAAGGACTCTTGGCTTTGTAAACCTGTTTAGGTGGTTTACAAGCATATACCGCACAGAAGGGGGAAATCCCACAAGTAAATGTCTGCTCAAAATACTTATGCCTCCTGGCAGCTGTAAAGGCTGTTTCTTAGTCAAGATGAATGTATACAACCCCTCACATTGTGTTCTGTTAGTTTCTCCAACAGTTGACCTAATTCAGATATTCAGACTGATTCATCTCACATTTTAAGATGTCAGCAGAGAGTATTTTGTTGTGACTGAGAGGGAGAAACATTAGCCATAGACAAGGCTGAATCATGACAGTTCAGGGCAAATATCAGCAGAGTTGCACCAAAAAGTTACAATGTGGGAGCAGGATAATGACCAGGGAGGAAGCTGATACATGCCAATAATGGTCAAATGTTGGGGCAGCTCATCTGTGAAACTGCCTTCTGCAGTGGGGAATCAACTGTACCGCAACCATAGCGAAGGAGACTGAATCATCTCATCTTTAGTTTTACAAATTAAAATGTGAGTCTTTTTCACCTTAGCTGATTGAGACTTATCCCAAGTCTTCTTGTATGTGTCTGTATCAGCTGTGCACATCTACAGACTAGCATTTTTAATTCTTTGCAAAATAGTTAAAGCTTTGTCAGACCGGATGAAGAGTGTCTGTAAACATTTTTCAGGTCTTACCACAATTTTTGATTGGATTTAAGTATGGACTTTGACTGGACCACTTTAATACATGAATGTGCTTTGATCTAAACAATTCTATAGTAGCTCTGGCTCCATGTTTAGTGTAGTTGCCCTGCTGGAAGGTAAACTTTTGCCCCAGTCTCAAGCCTTTTGCAGCCTTAGTGGGTTTTTGTTCAGTATTGTCCTCTCTTTAGCTCCATCCATCTCCCCATAAGCTCTGGCCAGCTTGTACATGTATTTTTGTCCTGAAAGGCCAAAAACGTCTCATAATATACTTGGTGCATCAAACATCAGACTGATCGGTACCCTAGTTCAGGCTCAAATGAAATGAAAGCTCTGACCACTGTCTTCCCTCAAGCTCATTACTGAAACTTGCACTCTTGCAGCGTCTCCAAAACAGAGGAAAGGAAATTTAGCCCCCCTTATGCCTATGATTTCTTAGAAACAGCTTCTGTCTCGACTTCCTCGGCGGGTTCACATCTGTCCCCGCACCAAGTAAAGAAATTGATGAGAACATAACCGTGATTGTAGCGTAAAGACCACATGATGTGGGAGTTTTCGCCCGTTTCAGTGTCAGTGCCAGCATCTCACCATTATTAGGATAAGCGCGCAGCATGAGTACACTGTGAACCAATCAGCGCCCGATGCGCTGGTTTCACTCCTGATTCTCTGTCGCTGCCTGCGAGTGTGTGCGCGCGCGCACGTGCGTCTGCGTGAATGTAGCGCGAGCTTGCACGATCAGCCCCTCCACCCACACAGACTCAGACAAAATAAAGCGCCGATCATGAGCGTTTTCTTTCCAGTCACTCCCCACCTTTTAGCGAGCCCACTCGTGTTAAAAAAGCCCCGCAGCTCCGGCCGGGAGCTCAGAGCGCCGATGGACCAGGGGATGATCGATGTTGAGGGAGGACGCGCGGTCCGACGGAGAAGCAGAGTGGGGAGGCTGGCCGCGGTGGTGGCCGTGCAGAACCTGCTGGTGGTGGCCTGCCTGCTGGTCACCGTCTATCTTTACATGGAGTCCCCGGCTTTGGTGAGTACAGCACGGGGCATACGGGGGCAGAGAGGCGCAGACTTTCGATTCATCACCAGCACAGGAATTTTTATGTCATGATTGTCTTTATGTTAAACTTCTGAGAAAAGTTAGAAGTCCGTAATACCACTATGAGGGTTCATTCTGTTGGAGGTAAGCCCATTCAGATAAATTCCTCAGCACAGACAAGTTTATGTAGCAGAGCCGTTGCTAGACATATAGTGGTACAGGGGCACAGCATTTATTTATAAATAAACAATTAACATATAACATTTATGAAAAAACAAGTTGCCTACTTTCCTCCTGAATTTGTGATCTAAATCATAGTCTTCAAGTTTTCTCTCCTTCGGTACACCGTGATTATTTTGGAAAACCACATTCCCATTTAAAGGCAAAATAGACATTTTGGCCAACTTGCGGCTTCCAAGTTTGGACCCGTATATGCAACATTTCTTTAATGTTCTTTGCATTTTCTAAATATGTTTGGCATGGTAATGCAAGCTCATATGCACAATCAGTGCTGCTGACTAAATTGTAAGTCAAGAGGATTTTTATGTAACATTTACAACCTTTTGTTGTTGAAATTTTGATCGAGAGATTTCACAAGGGCACGGATGCTGAATCCTGCAACACGTGTTCCTGTAAAATTAGCCTGACAATGCCTGTGACGTGAAGATGTGATGACATGTCTGCGGTGCCCTTTCACACAGAAATCTGCAACCTGCAGAAAGTAAACTTTTAAAGTGACTTTAAAGGAACTGAAACAACTAACAAAGCTAATGATGGAACATGTGGGATAGATTGTTAAGGCTTTTATCTATCTAAAAAAGACACTTAAAAAAACCCTTAAAGTCAAAAATCAAATTCACACCTGATCTCCCAGTGTAAGACGGAGACAGTTGAGGATGGCTCATACAATACGAGATGGATTTGTCTGCAAAGCATCTTTGAATCAGAGGAGTGACTGAAGTTTGCTTTAGAGGAGCTAATACATAAACATGACTGTTGGAGGTTGAAGGAACATGTTTTTCCTCGTCCATGGGGGATTGCTGATCTAAATAACATATCAGATATCTGCACAGTTAGAGTTTAATGACTAACATTTGTTCCAGTTTTAGACTGTGCTGTTGATTTGTGATATGAAGCTCTCACTACTGGTATTAATCACTCACTGTGAGATTTTCCCTGGTTTCTGTCAACATGTCTGTTTTCACACTGCCTCACTTAACCACTGTATCAAACAAACAAGCTTGATGCTCGTGTCTCCTTCCTTGAGCTGAACATCAAGGGATCCACACAGCAGGGCTGCGTGACCTTTTCTTCAGCTCTCAGTGAGCTACATTTTTTAATGTTAGTCATACTGACAATGATGGCCACCTAACATCAGGAGAGCTGTACAAAAACAACAGATATCTGCCACGTGTCTCTAATATGTCTCTTTTTTCTCTAAGCAGCCAGAAAAAGACGTATTCATACAGTTTGCTGAACTCAAAAGTGAGAACATTTCCTTAATTTTGTGATTTTATTTCTTCTACCATTTTGATAAATGCTCACAAAACTTTTGTTCTCTTTTCTCAGTTTACATTTAGACTTACTGTATATTACTGTTTTAATTTCCATCTTCCAGATCTCAAAGCAAACACATCTCTGAAGTTTGAGGTCAGTAATGAACATCATAGGTTGGAGAATGACAAAGGCAACATCAGCATAAGCTGCACCGGCCCTTATGTTTGGCATATGCTTGTGTGCTATAAGAGCATGGAACGGGGGAATCTCAGCGCGAATCTGGTGCTGCAGGTGGCTAACACGCCTGTCAACTCTGTCAGAATGGATGCAATAGAGCAAACTGTCTGCAGGGGGCTCCACAGTATTGTCTATCTCAGGGTGGATGATGTGGCCAGTTTCCACTTGTATTCCCCAAATGGATTTTGGATAGTAAACGTGAGTATGGGTCTGAGATATCTGCTTGGGAATTACTGTGAATATTGATGAAGTCCAATCAATGCTGATGGGATGAAGATGGATGAAGAGAGCAGAGTGCCTATCTGAGGTCATCTGTGCCGGTGATGACACACCAAGCCAGTACGGACTCACTTTTGTTTTATTACCTCTGCTTGAGTTGCTGTGCCTCATGGTTTGACTGTCAGCAGGAAATCTCTATGTGCAAGAAAGAACATATCAATGTATCTTGGTTGTAATGATTGAGTCTTATTCACTAGGCATGAAAATGCTTTGACAACAAAAATAGATTTTTTACCTCCTTGACAAGTGCCTTGTTCTGTTTTTTTAATGATGTTTTTTGTACAATATTTTTTCACTTATATTTAAGGCTGGACAAAAAACAAGTTATAAAGCTAATCTTAATTTATCAGCCATTTGTTTTTATCATTATTATTTTTATTTAATATTCAAACATAAAGCAGAGAATGTCACAGTTTCTTGGTGCTGCGGTGACAGTTTCATGTCATATTGCTTGCATGACCAACAGTCAGCTATTGTTCAGCTGGTTCTTCTGTAAGCTAAGAGAAACCATGTAAAAAGCTGGAACCAAATTGTGTTTGGTGTTATTGCTTTAAAATAATTTAAATGCCGGACAATGACTGACTTACTGTATTTTGAAAATATGTAACGGCAGAGCTATCTGACCTTGCAGCTGGATACTATGTAGATGCCCATCCTTGATTGTGAGGGGATTTAATGCCTCTGCACTTTTTCGGTGCTCCCTTGTTGTATTATATAGCTATTTTATCGTCGTCTGTACTTTATTTTAAGTGTTCAGTTGTACCAAATGAATGTATTTGCTGTTGGTGCACTGAAGCTCCAATCTGAGTCTGTAAACTTTAAGTGTGCCCTTTGAGAGTTTTACCTACAATCAGTCACCACACAATCAGGGATCACAACAGTAGCGTGCTGTGGGCTACATTAACACGTCTGTTTTCTGGAGTAAAAGTAATCTTAGACCAGTTAGATGTTGCAATCGGACTGACACACACAGCTCAAGGGAAAACCCGGAGAGGAGATGAATGAAATCTTTTGTTTCTGCACTCTAGGTGCACACTTTAGTTTCTTAAATGCTGAATTGATTGTATGTTTTTATATTAGAAAATAAGGCACAATTCATGAATTGATTGTATCTTTAATGTAAAATGTGAAGCACATATAGATTTACTGTTTTAAACATTGTGAAATTCACTTGTGGTCTTGCAAAAAGGGTAATAAAGCAGACCTTTTGCTTTTTATTGGAGCTACAATGCGTGATGTGATACAAGCTGTGTACTTTACTCACGGATTAGGGTTGATACCTCCCGTGATCTTTAGCACAGCTTGTCTGTGCACTGAAACGTTAATAAAAACTAGTTTCCCTCTTGCTATATTTGTCTGTTCCTTGTTTGTGTTGTACCGCCTCTCTAACTCTGTTCGGGATGCGTGTGAGTGTGGGTGAGCCTGCATGAGACTAGATGGTTTCATCATTACTGCCTGCTACGTCAAACGCTGTTTAACCAAAAGTGAAAGTGAAGTGGAGGAAGGAAAAAGCCCAGAAGTCATGCCACACAGTGACCTGATGTTGTAACATGGTCTGTATGCTCCAGGCTGCAGTCTACCGTTTCCTAAACCCTTAAATTAAAGACACATAAATATCACCTTACAGATGTCCTCTGTTTTTGCTGTGGTAATGGTCTGTTTAGGACTATTGCATTTTTTTAATCAGATGAGAATAACGTGTAAGTACAAAATCGGTTTAAAATGATTATTTCATTTTTGATCTATGCAAAAAAATAATTGTCCCCTAAAACAAACAACTGGTTGTTCACTTAGTCCGCAAAGCCTGACTATCTTTAACATCGCTCCGGAGGAAGTTTTTTAAATTCAGCCAGTTTAGAGAGGTTTTAAGCATGAACCGCCTGTCTGAAGTCAAGCCACAGCATCTCAATAGGACTTAAGTGCGGACTTTGACTAGTGTGTGTTAATTCCCCTCGAGATCTCTCTCTCTCTCAGCAAAGTCCAAACTCAAACTAATTAAAATGTATCAATATTTTACTTTACCGTAGGCTGTCTGTATAAGACAGAAATTAGAATCACTTAACAATGTAGAATCTATATATTTATAGATTTCAATTGTTAAAGAACTGCCATGTATCAAACAACGATAAACCATTTTCTGATGCATAACTTTTCATCTTCAGTTTCCATCTTTTCTTTTGAACAAAGAAGTTATTGTTCTCTGTATTGTGGTCAAGTTTGGATTTCATTTCATTGGATTAGACCAGACTTCTGATAATGTTCGTTTTAATCACTGTTTCGTTCATCAAAAACAGGTAGACAATGACTGTTGTGAAACATCCTTCACTTTAGTAAACCTTGTGATTTTCTATGTTGATTTTCTTACTGTAAACAAAAAAATTAAAATTAATCTTGTCTTTTTCCTTTAAGGCTGCAATGGTTGAGACTCAGTGGGAGGTGATTTATGGTCAGATTAAAGTCATTTATTAATAAATCATAAGATTAATTTTATTTTTGATAGCCAGTGAGATTGGTTAAGTTCTGGACATTAAAATCCTTTAAAATGAATGACAGTTTGTTACAGTATTTTGAGATATAATACATTAAATTGCTAATACGGGTGAGAAGTTTACAAACTCATGATTGCAACAGTGCTTCAGGCTTTTAGTGAGAGTAGCACAGAAATAGTCCCTTTTCTAAACATGCCACCTGCTGAAAATAGAAACCAGTTCACATTGGAAACTTTTTCTAACGATAAATCAACCTCACCCCTAGAGATTAATTTGTTTTTCATTTCATGAGACTAAGTAAATTCTTGTTTGAACAGGAGGGAGTATATTTTAGTTTGGGATTCATTTAACTGTTTGTTCAGTTTGCTAACAATAGAACAAGTTTTTGTTTTTCCGTCTGACTCAAAGAAAAGCAGCAGAAACATTATGAAATCTTCCCTACTGATATTTAAGAGCAGCAGCAAGTTTAAACATGAGCTGCACTCCTGCATCAAGGCAAGTTTATTTATATAGCTCTATTCATACTCAGTGTAATTCAAGGTACTTTACAGGAAAAAATCGAAGGAACAGAGATTTAAAAAAACACCTGATGCATCAAAACATGAACAAACCATCACATAAAGGCATGAAAACATGACACTTGATTACATAAAAAGAAAGACACTACAATGACTAAGTTTAAGCAATGAAAGCTGTAACATAATAAAAATGGTAAAGCAAATTTGGTCTTTATTGGTAAGCTGCAGCAAACAGTTGTGCATTCAGTCCTGGTTAAAAAGAGAAAACAGTGTTCTGTACATCTCAGGTTTGTTCCAGACCTCCGGGTCTACATGGTTCATTCTTAACCAGCAACTCTGAAACCTATTCAAGACCAAAACCATTCAGTACTTTCTGGACCATCAAATAACTGTGTAGACATTACATTGGGGTGGGGGTGAATGATGTACTTTGCTTTATTTGGTGTCATCCTGCACCTTAATCTTAATGCAGTTCAGACACACATGGCTTTGGGGATGGTGGTGGGTTGGATTCAGCTCTTAGCAAATAGTGGCATCTCCTACGCTCCTGTTTGCGACAACAATTTCAATGTAGTTATAGACATGCACCAGCATCAGAGGAAAGGTACTGGGGGATGTAGCTTGTGTCTCTGATGCCCCTGCCACTGTATTTGTTTGGAGGGGGCAGGTGGTGTGAGGATCGCCTTGGGGGCTTTGCTGGTTTTATGGAGCAAGGCCAGTCTGAGTGAAGGCTTGGTCAGTGCTGAGGCAGTGTGGGTGACTGGAGAATTTATATGATGTACGAATGCACTGACCAGATAGCTTTTTTCTTAATTTTGTTGTACTCGTGACAATAACAAAAGAGGATATTTTGATTGTGAGTTTCCCCATGAGTAAAAGAAGTCTACCTCTCTGTAATTTTATCTCAGTATAAATACATTTGTTCTGTGAAGATTTTATTCCAGGCGGATCAGGAATAAAGTTTAGTGGAGAAGTTTAAACAGAAGTTTAGAGCAATAGTTATAGAAAATATCCCACAAAGTATATTGAAACTCGACATTTGAAAGTGGAACAAGTATGGCGCAACATCAAACCAACAAACCCAAAGGGAGTCTACTTAAACTGACAACCCCCGAATGGAGAGCATTAATCAGGAGAGTAGCCAAGAAGCCCATGGTGTCTCTGGAGGACCTACAGAGATGCACAGCACAGAATCTGTTCACAGGACAACTTTTAGTTGTTCAATCCACAAATTCAGCCTTAACGGATAAGTGGCAAAAGCCATTGTTAAAAGAAAGCCATAAGAAATCACAGTAAAAGTGTAATTATGTAGGACATAGCAAGTGTGGAAGCAGGTGAATGAGCTTAAGCTGTATTTTAAATAACAATAGACAAAATTTCAATCTCTAGATGTGCAAAGCTGGTAGAGACATCAAGCTGCTGTTCTACAGAACTACTGCACCTTTAATGTGATTGTTATGATCAAAAAGTAATCAAACCCTGTACGGAAGAAGCGGTATAGGAAATAAACACTGTAGATACTTGAGCTTTTCAAGTCTTTTCTCATGCTAAAACCAAAAAGTTAAATTTTATTGAGATTTTATATAACAGACATACACAAAGTAGCACATAACTGTGAAGTTAAAATGATACAAATTGACCCACCTGAGTCAATACCTTGCAGAACCACTTTAATAATAAATATATAAAGAAATACAATATATCTCTATGAGCTTTGCACACCTGGAGACTGAAATTCTTGCTTGTTCTTCTGAGCAAAATAGCTCCAGCTCAGTTAGATTGGAGAAGGGTTTCTTGTGAAGAATAATTTTTAAATTTTGCAACAGATTCTCAATTGGATGTAGGCCTGGACTTTGACTCGACTATTTTAACAATTAAACGCTCTGATCTAAACCACTGCATTGTAGCTCTGGCTGTATGTTTAGAGGCCTCCTGCTGGAAGGTGAACCTCCACCAAGGTGGACTTCTTATGGCTTCTTTTAACAATGGCTTTCTTCCTGCCAGTCTTTCATCAAGGCCAGATTTGTGGACTGTGCAACTAATAGTTCTCCCGTCAACTAGCTGTCCCACCTGAGCTCTGGATTTATGTTGCTTCTCCAGAGTTACCTTGGCATTTTGCTGCCTCTGAATAATGTTTTTTTATGCAGCCTGCAAGTTTAGTTTGGAAAGGCATGTTTTTTGGGGGGTTTTTCCAGTTGTGCCATTCCCCTTCTTACTATTTGGGGGTTCAGGGATTTTAATACTTTTTAAAATATGTTTGGCCCCTTTTTTTGACTGGTAACCTATTCAGGGTGTAGACTGCTGGATTAAGATAAGAAAAATAGTTTGGGGAATTTTAAACAAAAGCCTGTGCAAAAAGGCAGAAAAAGTTTTCGGTTTCAT
>JAHHUM010000214.1:0-67984 GCA_036173005.1 Crenichthys baileyi
CAGTTTTCCTCAAACCTCCCAGTTGAATAATTCTGCAAACACCCCGACGCCGCAGGAGAAGCCCTTACCTACGGGGTTAAAAGCCAAGGTGATCCGACCTCCGCCTTTGGACCCCTCTCCCCGGCCATCAGCGCCTCCTCCTCCCTCCACAGCTGAGGTTTCTGTGGAGAAACATTACGCAGCGACGGAGCAGCTGAAAGAAGAGGAAGGTTCGACGGGCTTTCAGCAGCTTTAGTGCTATTTAACTGCCCGACAATAAGACAAAACTGACTTCGATGGTTCTGTTTGTAACAGAGAACGACAGTCTGGCATTTGAAGGGGTGGATTTTGATGAACCAATGGAGGTGGAACATGAGGAAGAGAAGCCTGTGGATAAAAATGATGCCGAGCTCGAACCGAAAGGAAGGTTGGCTGCGGCTGAAGTTGAAGTGGATCACAAAGCCGAGCCTCAGGATCCGGTTCTCCTGTGAGTTTACACCCCTGCTTGTCCCAGCCTTTTCTTATCATGTTCTGACCTTTGCTCTAGTTAAAAGTTATTTTAAATTAAGTAGGAATGTCTCAATCAGGAATCTTTGTCGCAGATACGGTTCTGGATTGGTTCGATTTGCTCCATGAGGAGTTTCTGCAAAAACAGCCTCACTAAGAATAATTAACAGTATTTCAAATATTTAAAAACTTGTCTGTATTCGACAACTGGTAGCAGGAGAAGCGTTAATAGAGGAGCTGCATTAATATTACAACTCTAACTACAGACTTTGGCTACATATAAGTATGGGAAATATTTTGCACTGTTTAATTTTTGCAGTAAAACAGTTTTATGATTATTGAAGTGCATAGACAGACATGTTTTGAAAAGCTGATTAATAAGATGATGTTTTTAACTATTGTTAGTGTGGCTGGTATTAATTGCTACCAGTGTTTTTGTGTATTCCCTCACCTTTCCATTATCTGCCCCAAGTCTTGTTCTCTCACAGCTTAAATAAGCAGCAGAGACGCCTCTGTAGAAAATACAGTCGTCTTTTAAGGAGCTTCTGTCGCTATTTGTGCTTCTGCAGGCTTCAGCGAAATCAGACTAGTCCTTGAATTATTTCAGGAACTCTGTTCACTAAGAGAAACACGTTATATAGGTTAATTACACACAGACTGCTGCTTTCAAGCATTTATTTCTGTTATTTATGATTATTTTCTGCTTAGAACTAATGAAAGAACGAGATTTAAGGTTAGGAAGTTACGTCAGACCAACTAAAAAAGCATTTTTAACACAGAAATGTCGTCTTAATAAAATGTATCTGGAATACTTCCCTTAAGGTTGTTTTCAAAAGTTACTTTTAATCTGACAAATGAGGCTTATTGTAACACACATAATAATTTATATAATATATGCAGTCATCATTAGGCCGCTAAAGATACTTTAAGATACATATGAATTATATATATTTAAAAATTAATAAAAAAGTTCTACAAACTGGATTTTTTTTGTGTATTTCTCTATATTTTAGTTACCTTACCTATGGATGGATAATTTGCGGCATTGTGATCATTTTTAATCTCATTTGATTTATAAAATAACTTTAATGAAGATCCTTATGCTTGTTCAGTGTTTGTCTTTGATCATTTTTGTTCAGATTTTTTAAGTGATTTATGCAGATATTTACACCTTACTGAAATAAATCAGAGCTGGTATTCGATGCAAGGAAGGAAGGAAATGTGAAATGAATGAAGTTTTGTTTTTGGAAAATGTTTTCTTGTTTTTAGGCCCAGCAGACCTGGAAGCTCCTGGGGACAAGAGGAGGTGAGTGGAGTCTGTGAAGCTCCTGCAGAGGTGCAGGTCGACCCCAGTAAGCTCCCCCTAGTGGAGGGTATGGATGGAGAACAGGTCTTCCGCTTCTATTGGTTGGATGCGTTTGAAGATCCATACAACCAAGCAGGTATGGTAGTTTTAGTGAAAATAAACAGAATGTCGTCTTAGCAAAAACCCGTGTTTGACTTTAAACTGTGAACTAGGCGTGGTGTATCTGTTCGGGAAAGTGTGGATCGAATCAGCGCAGTCTCATGTCAGCTGCTGCGTCACCGTGAAGAACATTGAAAGAACGATGCACCTCCTTCCGCGTGAATTTGTAAGTTTTTAAAGCTCAGGAGAAGAAACGGTCGACACGCTACTGTATGTAATTAAAGTGGCTGCTTGTATCTGAACTGTTTTTACTGCAACGAACAGAAGACAAATCTGAAGACTGGAGAAGTGTCAGACGCGCCTGTGGGGATGATGGACGTCTACCAGGAGTTCAACGAGCTCTCTGAGAAGTTTAAGATTATGAAGTTTAAATCTAAGGTCAGTGCCAGTGTTGCTTACAGGACGATTGTTTTCAGAAATAGGCACCCATGCCCATTTGTTTTGTTGAGTTTGTCTCTCTTTTTGCAGAAAGTGGAGAAGAACTATGCTTTTGAAATTCCTGACGTGCCCAGTCAGTGCGATTACTTGGAAGTGAGATACTCTGTAAGCAGACACACACACACACACACACACACACACACACATACACACACACACGGGAGCAAAAGTCCTAATAGCCAACCCTGCAGACTTATCAGCGTCTTTGGTTCATTGTAATTTTTAGGCAGAGTTTCCTGCGTTGCCGCCGGACCTTAAAGGGACAACATTTTCCCATGTTTTTGGAACAAACACCTCCAGTCTGGAGAACTTCCTTCTCAGCAGGAAGATTAGAGGCCCCTGCTGGTTGGACATCAAGACACCGCGTAAGAAGGATGTCTACAGTATCTCTTTGTTTTGTTTTGATCCACTTATCTAAGCAGCTTCCATCCCTAATATTTCTGCAGCTCTAACTTCTCCACCTTGTCTCCGTTAGAGCTGATGAACCAGCCGGTCAGCTGGTGTAAAGTGGAGGCTCTCGCTGTGAGAAGTGACTTGGTTTCTGTGATCAAAGATCGGCCACCTCCACCTCTAACTGTCATGTCCATCAGCCTCAAGACCATTCAGAACCCCAAGACGCACCACAATGAGGTTAGAATGACGTTAAATGCGAGGCTCGGAAAACATTTGTCATTTTATAGTAACCAAATCTTTTTTTTTTTAATCTAAAATGAGTTTGAAAATCCTTCGTGGTTTCGCCTGTCTCTAGTCATAGACTGATAGACTCGATGTTTCAACGCTAAAGGACCATTTTCACTTTTTAATGCGGCTTTGATTTTCCTGCAGATTGTGTCCCTCGTTGCGCTTGTCCACTACAGCTTCCATATGGATAAAGCTCCTCCTCAGCCTCCCTATCAGACTCATTTCTGCGGTAAGTTATCGGTGTTAAATATTTTTGCTGCGCCATAAATACAACATATGTTATTCACTTGCTACATGGTTAATGGGCTGAATTTGTAACTTGGATGAGATTTAAAGCGAAGTGTGATTTTTCTCCCCAGTTATCAGTAAACCATCTGACTGCATCTTTCCTTACGACTTCAAAGAGGCTGTGAGGAGGAAGGTGAGGGATCCTGTAGAGATATATCTTAGCTTGTTTTGCTGTTTTTTGTGTGTAGAAACATTTTTGTCTCTTTCAAAACTTCAAACAAATTTCTAATTCAGTTTTCTGTTTTTTTTACACATAAATCATTTTATTGGGAGCTTCAAAATAAAAATACAACAACAAACCCGCTTCAGAGGAGGAAACATGAGAGGGTAGTAGATATAAATAAGGATTGGTGAATAAAATGTCACTCTTACTTTCAGAAAAACTTAAAAACATGTTTTTAAAAAGCTAAAATCCTGTTTTCAAAGGAAACCGAAAACCAGACCTACTTGGGTCTGAAACAATTCATCGGTCAGTCAGTCATTTTCTACTGCTTCTTCCATAGAAGCAATTCATCGGTTTATTCATATATTGACATAATGGTCAAGTAATTTAGTAATGAAATAATCTTTAACTGGAGTATAAAAACTCTAAAACATGCCATTTGCTGACAGAACAACCCACTCAGAGCAGTAATTAAACCAAAACTGTACAATAAATACATAAATTGAGCATTTCAGATGAAAACCATTCTTCATCTATAAATATGCTTCACCTGACTCAAATTTTACAAAACAATCTCCTATATTTTAAAAAATTACTCTTGGCTGTCCGATTATTAATCGATTAATTGAAGAAGTAGTCAACCGATTATTGGATGAGCAAAATAACTGTTAGTTGCAGCCCTGAACCTAATCGTGTTTGCAGTGAGCGAAAAGTGAAGGCAAAAAAATACATTTAAAAACAAGAAGTCGTCACAGTGTTCAATATGGAGCCTATGTTATGATTCAAATTCTAGTGTGGCAGAAACATCTAGATTTAGAGCTATGCAGTTTTAGATTTAAGGAAACGTTTGTGTCTGTGATTCTGAACAGAACAGTGGTTCTGAAGTCTCAGTGTTTTTGGCCATGATAAAACATTTATGAACCGTTGGTGTATTTGATTTAATGATTAGGCAACACATCCGAGTCACTGCAAATCAGCCATGCCGTTTGAGTCTTATTCGTTTAAATTTAGCTTCCTGATTAAAGGTGAGGCAGTAATTTCAGTAATTTCAGATTTCATAGCAGCAGATGCTCACACTGGACACAAATGACGATAAAACTGATATCATAATCGCATAATTTGCTGCTCCTCCTCCTATTAGTGTGTTCTTTAAGACACACTAATAATTAAACAAAAGGTGTATTGTTTAGTTGCACTGGTACAAATAATTTCCCCTAAAAAAGATTGCACAATGAAGCTGAGATGTTTAATTTATGTTAATAAAAAAACATTTTTGCTGTCTGGATTTAAATGGTAGTCTGACCTTTAATCTTTGTTAGAACGGGAAGGTGGAGATGGCAACCTCAGAGCGGACCTTGCTCGGCTTCTTCCTGGCCAAGATGCACAAAATTGACCCTGATGTGTTGGTGGTGAGTCTTAGTCGATCGTACAAATAAAACCTAGAGATCCACTGAGAAATCTGCGGTTGAGTAGAAATGGAGGATTTTAAGCTTGACCGGCCAGTTGGACACTGAAAGCCCGATGTTTTTTCCTGATCAGTGAACGCACCACACTAGTTAAAGACTTAACTTGAATAGCTTGTTTCAGTTTCTCTGCCGCCTAAAAGTCGCTGCTGTTTAGCTGTAAAATTGAGCCGAATGGATGAATTTAGGGAAACCAAGGTGCAAGGTCTTTATTTGAAAAGCATCTTCAATCTTCACCTGGTTTTTACCTGCAGGGTCATGATATCTTCGGTTTCGACCTGGAAGTTCTCCTGCAGAGGATCAATGTGTGCAAGGTCCCCCACTGGTCTAAGATCGGACGCCTCCGGAGGGCCAATATGCCTAAATTAGGGGTAATCAGGAGCAGAAATATGTTTCTGTAGCTTAAAACACATAAATGCTCCATTTTGGGCTTTCATTGGTGTGTTTTTATCCTGGTGTTTGCAGGGCCGTGGAGCTTTTGCAGAGAAGAGTGCAACATGTGGCCGTCTGGTTTGCGACGTGGAGATCTCAGCCAAAGAGCTGATTCGCTGTAAAAGTTATCATCTGACTGAACTCGCTGCTCAGGTGCTGAAGGTGGAGAGGGTCACAGTTCCTCAGGAGGACATCCGAAATCTCTACAGGTGGCTTTCAAAGCTCTTCTCACTAAAATCATGAAAAAAGCAAACCAAAAGCTGAGTTTTTTAATATGCTCGAATGCTGTGCGGGAAATGAAGGTGTTGTAAAATGTGCTTGTTTTTGTGTCAGCGATTCTCCTCACCTGATGTACCTGTTGGAGTTGACGTGGACAGACGCAAAGCTGATCCTCCAGATCATGTGTGAGCTGAATGTGCTGCCCCTCGCCCTGCAGATCACCAGCATCGCAGGCAATGTCCTGGTAACCTTCAGCAGTATAGCTTCATACCTTTCCTAAACTCGCTCTTCCTTTTAGGTCTCGTTGTCTTCTTAAACAAGGCAGTTCTGTCTATTACTGTTTATTCATTTATTTAATCCGCTTCAGATCCTTTGACCTTATTATTATTATTAGCAGATTTTTATTTCCTCTGTAGCAGCTTAATCACTTTGTTTAGTCGGTTCACATTTTAGTTTAGTCTTAATTCTAATTTGAAGGTTTAAAGATTTAGCTTAAGGCTCACCCAGGATGATCTGCTCTGTCAATGAACTTAATGGATTGAGAAAGACGTGGAGATTAATATACAGGTTTAGTGTTTTTGGACAAGAGAAAAAAAGCGATAAAATGAATATTTTTAGACACGGGTCTTGGCTAGAAGCAGATCCAAGTGTTTGCTGGCTCCGTGTTGGCTGCTTTCTTCTAATTTTACTATTTTGTGCTTCTGATGCTGAGTTTCTTTCTGCCGCCTCTCTGCAGTCTCGTACTCTTATGGGGGGCCGCTCTGAGAGGAACGAGTTCCTGTTGCTTCACGCCTTCCATGACAAAAACTTTATCGTCCCTGACAAACCGTCCTTTAAAAAGGCCCAGCTGGAGACTGTGAGTATTCACACAAATAATAAAAATAGTTATTTACATTTTTTGGCTTTTTTAACACAAGGTTTTTTCTTTGTTTCTGTTCGATTCAGATTGAAGGAGAGGATGATGTAGATGCAGGAAAAGGTAAGAGGAAGAAGAAGGCGGCCTACGCTGGAGGTCTGGTGCTGGATCCTAAAGTTGGTAAGTGTTCAGGTCCTAGAAACGTCCGTTCGCCTTGGATTGTGCCTGTTTTCTAACCCCATCTCCTTTCTCCACTCAGGTTTCTACGATAAGTTTGTGCTGCTGCTCGACTTCAACAGCTTGTATCCCTCAATCATCCAAGAGTTCAACATCTGCTTCACCACTGTGCAGAGGCAGGCTCAGAGCTCCCGCAAAGCCACCGACGTGAGTGTATTTGACTGATGTTCAGGTGACTCACATCTGATATACGTCGTTAGGCAGATTATCGCAGAAAACGCTTTCCTTCATAACAGGATGATGAGTCCTCGGAGATTCCAGAGATTCCAGATCCCAACCTGGAAATGGGAATCCTGCCCAAAGAAATCAGAAAGCTGGTTGAACGGCGTAAACACGTTAAGCAGCTCATGAAACAGCAAGACATCAACCCAGATCTCTACATGCAGGTTTGTCCACATGCACAACAGCAGAAACACACAGCTCAGAGGTGCTTTTCTGCTTCAGGTGTTAAATATAAGCATTTGATTATTGCTTCTTTTTTCTATGTGATAAGTTATTAACATGTGGCCAGATAGTGAATCTGTAAACACCATAACAGACCGGAAAAGATGTGTTTTAAGTCCATTTTCTGAATCTCTAGAAATAAATGCTATGAGGATTTGCTTTGTCCTTCTACTCTGTTTCTGGAAAAGTGAAAGTATTCGTTAAAGTATTCACTCTCTTGAATTTTTTTTTTTTTCATGATTTGTCATATTTCAACCCTAAACTTTCACTTGGATTATACAGGGGTTGGACAATGAAACTGAAACACCTGTCATTTTAGTGTGGGAGGTTTCATGGCTAAATTGGACCAGCCTGGTAGCCAGTCTTCATTGATTGCACATTGCCCAGTAAGAGCAAGGGGAAAGGGTTTCAACTAGCAGGTAAGAGCCCATTTTTCTCAAAATTGAAATGCACACAAAATTTGGACATACCAGAGTTCAAAAGGGACAAATTTTTGGTGCACGTCTTGCTGGGGGGCATCTGTGACCAAGACAGCAAGTCTTTTGTGATGTATCAAAGGGCCACGGTATCCAGGGTAATGTCAGCATACCACCAAAAAAGGGAAAACCACATCCAACAGGATAAACTGTGGCCCAAGGAAAGCTGTCTGAAAGGGGATTTTTCGGGTGCTAACCCAGTTGTATCCAAAAAAACTAAAAACCACGGGGGCTGCCCCAAACACGGCAAAATTTAAAATGTGCCCCTAAACTCTCCTTTTTTCCACCAAAAACTGCCCGTGGGGGCTCCACAGGGTCAATATAACCCCGGGGCTGGTATACCCCAAACCCTTTTGGTCACTCATGCCAATGCCAAACGTCGGTTTCAATGGGGCAAGGAGCGCAAAACTTGGGCTGTGGCAATGTGAAACATTTTTTCTCTGATGAGTCCACCTTTACTGTTTTCCCCCCACATCCGGGGAGTTTACGGTGTGGAGAAGCCCCCCAAAAGAAGCGACCCCCAGACTGTTGCATGCCCAAGTGAAGCATGGGGGTGGATCAGTGATGGTTTTGGGGTGCCATATCATGGCATTCCCTTTGGCCCATACTTGTGCTAGATGGGCGCGTCACTGCCAAGGACTACCGAACCTTCTTGAGGACCATGTGCATCCAAAGGTTCAAACATTGTATCCTGAAGGCTGTGCCGTGTATCAGGATGACAGTGCACCAATACACACCAGCAAGACTGGGGAAGATTGGTTTGATGAACATGAAAGTGAAGTTGAACATTCCCATGGCCTGCACAGTCACCAGATCTAAATATTTTTGAGCCACTTTGGGGTGTTTTTGGGGGAGCGAGTCAGGAAACTTTTTTCCTCCACCAGTATCACGTAGTGACCTGGCCACTATTCTGCAAGAAGAATGGCTTAAAATCCCTCTGACCACTGTGCAGGACTTGTATATGTCATTCCCAATACGAATTGACGCTGTATTGGCTGCAAAAGGAGGCCCTACTCCATACTAATAAATTATTGTGGTCTAAAACCAGGTGTTTCAGTTTCATTGTCCAACCCCTGTATGTAATAAACCAGCCTAAAGTAGTGTGTAATAGTGAAGTGGAAGGAAAAGGACAATTTTTGACAAATAAAAATCTGAATCCCTTTACTAATACACCTAAATAAAAAAGGGTTTTTGCTTTCACTTCATAGTTATGTACTACTTTTTTCGGGTTAAATATTATTCTCTCCTATAAGATGCAATAAAATATAAAAACGTTTTTTGCATTGTAAGATCACAAAGGATGTAATGAAAGGACCAATTTTTTGCTGGTAACACACCCAGTGTTCATTATTGTTAGTTTTCCTGTAGGTTTCTCTTTATGCCTAAAATAGAGGCTAGTCGAGGGTTTTAGAGCTATTTTCTGTTACTTTTCTCCTCAGTATGACATTCGTCAGAAGGCCTTGAAGCTGACCGCTAACAGTATGTACGGCTGTCTGGGATTCAGCTACAGCCGCTTCTATGCAAAGCCGCTTGCTGCTCTGGTCACCCACAAGGGAAGAGAGGTAAACTGAACATTTGTGCTGCAAATAAATGCATGATTCCCAGTGTGACCAGTAGTATTCAAGGGCATAAAAGCCTCCACAGTTTTATTATTTATAACAATGGAGTTAGAAGCTGCAGAACATATGGAAACGCAAATTATCATAACAATATTGATGTATAGAACATCGCAATTACATATAGCTTGGAATATTTTTAAGGCAAGAATTTCAGGTGGAATGCATTGAAATGTTCTAATAATATATTTGATCACTAAGATGGACCGTCACTCTTCTTTATGCTCACAACTAATATAGATTTTAGAAGATTGGAAAGCCCAGGGAGAGTGGTGGGGACATTGTAATGGAAATGATAAAGCACCAGTGAAAATGTGGGTTAATCGTTGAAATAGTTGTTGCAGTATGCAACGGTAATGTCGCAATGTTGTTTTTCAAAGATCCCGCACCCCAAATGGAATACTGGGGAGTGTTTCTCAGCCCACACTCATGCATAGTTTTTGATCTTTCTTCCTGTACTTAGCTCATCCTTCCCTCCTTCCTTGCGGGGTAAATAAAATAAAATTTAAAAAAGCAGACTTGTATGATCTTGCGGCTCTTGTTTTACTGGAAGCACTACAATTTTCATCCACAAGATGGCAATGCTGGGCCATAATCCACATTTTTGCCCCCTTTTAAAAAAATACTCATGTGGTTTCTAAACTTTTAATACATCACACTCGGTATAATTTTCCTCCCAGAATTCCCCTGTATCCTCCTGGCCTTCAGCCCTTCTCCGTTTTAAATGTGACACTTTCTCCCGTTCAGTTCAGCCAGGTTACAAGTCATGTTTTAATACCTCCTCTTTCCAAATCTATGACCTTTCCAATGATAAAATGCCACAGACACACAAAGAAATGTACACGTTTCCATCCACTAAGTTTGTTCAAAGCCCGCATGAGTTCTGCATGACAGCAAATAGCTAAAGCTGGCATTGTAACCGAACACCACACACACACCACACACACACACACACACACTCTCATCATGTCAGTGATGGTACTCATGTTCATTTAATGAGCTCTAACAGTACAAGTCCTCAGCAGAGGCATCAGGCTTTGCCTCAGGGGACTCCTTCATTAAGATCTCCTTACACACTCATTGTGCTGTCTGATAGAGGGCAGGACACCAACTCACCGTGCGTGTTTATTTTGTCAGTCCATGTGTGCCTCTAGTCATGCTTGATGTTCATCTACATTGTTAAAATTGTGTGTTTGATGCCGCTGCAGGTGGGAGTTTCTCTCCCTGCACACTCACAGCCTCTGTCCCCAGCCAGAGGTGGACGCCTTTATTGCATTTACCCTCCTGCCTGCTTTTGCTTCATCATCTTCATCAACAGTCTTTCACAATAATTAGACCGTATTTCCACTTGAATGAAAAAAAGGCCTGTTCCCACAGGAGTTGTGTGAAACACCTCTTTGATACTATTTTTGTCATTCATAACCAACCTAAAGTTATTTAGTAGAGATAAAAATACCTTTTTATTTTCTAAAAGACATTTTTAAAGTTTCAGCATGTTGTTCCACTGGTATCTTTTTTAAGTTTGCCTTATTCTCACTATGTTCATCCCTTCCTGGTTGACGAGAGAGTGTCTCATACAAGGTTTGCGTGTGGTTGTAGGAGATGCTGATTGGCCAATGGCAGGCCACGATCTTGAGTTAGGTCTGCTGTAGACAATGTTGCATGGAGCCCTACCGAAAGCTAAAACCGGTAATCTCTAAGAGCCGATGCCTTAGTGTGCTCAAAAGCTAGACTCGGTGAATAGTGATTTAATTGGAAAATGTAATGTACATTTTTATTTAAAAAAAGTTTTATTATTGTTTTTTGTATTTTATTTTAAAAGACATGGATGTGGCGGTTTAAAAAAAAAAAGGATTTTTCATTTGCTGCTAACAAACTTATTTGGTCACATTTGCAGAGATGATCGAAAGTATAAACATCCCTTGAACTTTTCCTCATTTTGTCACATCTCATTACAACCACAAAATGAATGTGTTTTATTAGCATTTCTAATGATAGAATAACACAGAGTAACACATCGCTGTTAAATGGAAGGGTTTCAGACATGTTTTCTGCCTCCCTACTTTGTAGAAACACTTCATTTAGAGGTTTCTAATGGTTTGTCTTTACCTGATTTGCATATCTAATGAACAGATCATTTTTGCTCTTTTTTTTTCTTCGTAAAGTAGCTCAAGCTCAGTCAGATTGGATGCAAGACCAGCTGTTAAAAGCAGGTTTCAAGTCTCTCCACAGATTATTAATTCACTTTAGGTCTGGACTTTGAATGGACCGTTCTAGCACGTGAATATCTTTTAATGTAAACCATTCTATTGTACCTCTGGCCGTATTTCTAAGGTTATCGTCCTGCTGGAAGTTGACCCTTCGCTACAGTCTCAAATCTTTTGCAGGCTCTTCTGCAGGTTTTCTTCCAGGATTGTCCTGTATTCAGCTCCATCCATCTTCCCATCAACTCCGACCTCCTTCCCTGCCCCTGCCGGAGGAAAGCATCCCCACAGTACGATGAAGCCGGCGTCATGTTTCACAATCCATTCGTCAACTGATCAGTTGACACCAAATGTTACATTTTGGTTTCATGTCAACGGGGACCATCTTCTACCACATGTTTGCTGTATCCCCAGCATAGCTTGTGATGCTTGTGGGCTTACTTCTTGATGTCTGAGGTCAGACTTGTGAAGTGCACAGACATGATGGATTGAACAAAGCTTCCTGAGATGTTTAAAAATATTGTTTGTTGCCGTTTGTTCACTAATGTTCTCCAACATACAGGGGTTGGACAATGAAACTGAAACACTTGGTTTTAGACCACAATCATTTATTAGTATGGTGTAGGGCCTCATTTTGCAGCCAATACAGCGTCAATTCGTCTTGGGAATGACATATACAAGTCCTGCACAATGGTCAGAGGGATTTTAAGCCATTCTTCTTGCAGGATAGTGGCCAGGTCACTACGTGATACTGGTGGAGGAAAACGTTTCCTGACTCGCTCCTCCAAAACACCCCAAAGTGGCTCAATAATATGTAGATCTGGTGACTGTGCAGGCCATGGGAGATGTTCAACTTCACTTTCATGTTCATCAAACCAATCTTTCACCAGTCTTGCTGTGTGTATTGGTGCATTGTCATCCTGATACACGGCACCGGCTTCAGGATACAATGTTTGAACCATTGGATGCACATGGTCCTCAAGAATGGTTCGGTAGTCCTTGGCAGTGACACGCCCATCTAGCACAAGTATTGGGCCAAGGGAATACCATGATATGGCAGCCCAAACCATCACTGATCCACTCCCATGCTTCACTCTGGGCATGCAACAGTCTGGGTGGTACGCTTCTTTGGGGCTTCTCCCACACCGTAACACTCCCGGATGTGGGGAAAACAGTAAAGGTGACTCATCAGAGAACAATACATGTTTCACATTGTCCACAGCCCAAGATTTGCGCTCCTTGCACCATTGAAACCGACGTTTGCCATTGGCACGAGTGACCAAAGGTTTGGCTATAGCAGCCCGGCCGTGTATATTGACCCTGTGGAGCTCCTGACGGACAGTTCTGGTGGAAACAGGAGAGTTAAGGTGCACATTTAATTCTGCCATGATTTGGGCAGCTGTGGTTTTATGTTTTTTGGATACAATCCGGGTTAGCACCCGAACATCCCTTTCAGACAGCTTCCTCTTGCGTCCACAGTTAATCCTGTTGGATGTGGTTCGTCCTTCTTGGTGGTATGCTGACATTACCCTGGATACCGTGGCTCTTGATACATCACAAAGACTTGCTGTCTTGGTCACAGATGCGCCAGCAAGACGCGCACCAACAATTTGTCCTCTTTTGAACTCTGGTATGTCACCCATAATGTTGTGTGTATTTCAATATTTTGAGCAAAACTGTGCTCTTACCCTGCTAATTGAACCTTCACACTCTGCTCTTACTGGTGCAATGTGCAATTAATGAAGACTGGCTACCAGGCTGGTCCAATTTAGTCATGAAACCTCCCACACTAAAATGACAGGTGTTTCAGTTTCATTGTCTAACCCCTGTAGTTCTGAGGTCTTCTCAGAACAGCTTCATTTACACAGAGATTAAATTGGACTCTACTAATTAGCCTCTTGGCAACATTGGATTTTACTTGGAGGTCTCAGAATAAAGGTGGCTGAATACTTCACAGCCTTATGTTCCCAAAAAAAACATTTAAAGTACGTGTCGATATCTTTTAAACCCACAATTCTGCACTACCCTGTGTTGGCCGATCCCATAAAATCCCAGTAAAATACATCAAAGTTTGTGGTTGTATTGGTACCAAATGTTCAAAGTTCAAGGGTGTAAATACTTTTGCGAGGCAATGTGTATTAAATATGTTCTGGTCGGGGTTCCTCTGATGTTTCCTTAGGTTACCTCGTGTGCTGAGGGGACAGTTAATATAAGTGGCCTGTGGTCTGGAGCTGGTTTTACTGCATTAGTGCATCACATACAGTGAGGAGTGATGTGACGCATTGCTAAGCTGAGCATCAAAAGGTCATCAGTAACATCTAAAACCCTCTGGAGGTTCAGTACTTAACTGCAGTTCGCTGACATAGCGGGAGATCTTACTTCAGCCTGTCTTGGTGTGTTTTGTTTACGTTGTATCTATGATTCTGGGAGCAGCTCTATTTATATTGCATGTTGGGAAACAACGCAGGGACTCCCACTTTTATTATATGATGGGATGTTTATGGACATCTCCATATAGATCTTTGTGTTTAAAGTAAAACGGTGTCCCACAGCAGCACATTTTAGGAGTTAATAGTGAAGTTTTACTGAATTTCTGTGGTGCCCTGAAGTTAATAGAACATAATGCGAGTAGTTCTCGGTAGTTTCCATCTGCAGCGAGCCAGAAAAGCCAGCTGGCATTTCTAGCTGCCTTTCTAGTGTATTTGTGGGTATTGCCATTTGCACTCCTGGCCCCTTTTTAATCATCACATTTGCACTCCACTTTCATCTCATGATTTAGGAGGCTTTTTATTTTTATAATTGTAACATGTACGCTGATCACCACTTTGTCCGCGGTGTAAATCCCTCCCCTCCCACCGCCCTCAACTGTTTGGACGGGTGTCCCTGGTGAATGTGCATGTGTTCTGTGTATTTATTGATTGGCCAGGCTCTCATCTTTCTCCCACTCTCGTTTTAAACCGAGGCTTCGGCAGCGCGGGTCGGGCCGGGAGCCACAAGCGGTTTCTCGGCCCTGGTGGGTTTTATATGTGGAGGCTTAGCGAGGGTTGACAGACTTTTGGCTGAAGCTCCTCAAATTAGCTTACTTAAGAGTAATGAAAGCTCCCCACTTATCCCCTCCTCTGACTCTGTGCCTGTCTCTAGAAATGTGCACAGACCTGCATGTGTCCGTGCATGTCCCACTGGCCGAACTCTGCCCTTTGTCGCAGGACCATTTGTTGTGGGCCTACTCTGTCCTGGAATGTGTGGGTATTAAAAGCGGGACTTGATGGGTATTAAGAGGAAGGTGAAGGTTTAGGATTACACGGCTGAGGGTCCTCTACAGATTGATGTCCCCCTCAGCCCCTCTGTGATATTTTGGGTTCTTTTGTATGTTGGCCAGCGAACACTCGAGTGCAGAGAGGACTAGATATTTGTAACACAGATATCTCCCACACGTGGTTATGGCTGGCTGATTAATGCATTATCCCATGAGACGGACTTTTATTGTCCGCTGACTCCTGGTTATTAGACCTCTGTAATCACTGGATGGTTTTATGCTGCCGATTAGGAGAACTCTCTTCATTGTATTTTCTTGGTAGTTCATGTGATAAACAAACTCCCTTTATTCTGATACCCCCAAATAAAATCCAACACAGCCTCCTTAGCAGTTACCTAATTAGTCAACAGCGCAATGATTTCCCATGTAATCCATAAATCAGAGCATATGTCAGAGTGGAAAGAAAACCGTTGTTGAAAGGCAGCCATAGACACCCATCTTTCCCTCAAGGCATTATGGGAAGCAGCAAACATGTGGAAGTGGGTACTCTGGTCAGATGAGAAAAGTGAACTTTTTTTGGTCTACATGCAAAATGATATGTGTGGTGAAAAAATGAACACTGCACGTCCCCATTACCCCCCTGAAATATGACGGACCGGGAAGGTTCATGGAGCTCAATACTCAGGATTTCAGGAAGAAATCACGTTGGAGGCTGCTGAGAAAAAGTCTGTGAATGGCAAAAAAATCTGGCTTATGTCTGGTCCAGACTTAAGTCCAGTTAAGCACGATCTGAAAGTTGCTGTTATTATACAGCATCTATCTTATCTGACTGGACCTGAGGTTTAAGGTGTATGAAGAGTTGCCGGTCACTGTAGCTGCAGAGAAGAAAACACTAGCCCGTTGCTGGTGTTGATAATTTATCTAATGGCATCAGACACGGCTTAACTTCGTGTCCTTTGCTATGAAGCAGGACATAAAATGGTCACTTTTGTTTTACTTTCAGCACAGTTGTTAGTCCATCCGTGTGTTTATGTCCTCTTAAACGAGTGATGCTTGTGGAAGCTGCTGATTGTTGTGGATTGCAGATTGCTTTGACCTTTGTCCCCTTTTGCCAGCAAATCTGACAACCATTAGCAGGTGTTTGTGTGTCTCAGGACAGTGAATGACTCCTGAAAGCCATTCTGCTGTAATTGAGTTTGTGTCCTTGTGTTTAAAAACAGCCTGACAGGAGCTCGTTGCTGACATTATTGGAAGGCATGCAAAGGGAAGATTGGAAGAGGGGGGCTTTTGTAACAGAGCCCTGGCGGTGGAGGGGTCAGAGTTTGGTTTAGGTTAAACCTCTGTTCATACATGTGTGCAAATAGTTGTAATGAAGGCTAAGTAAATATTGTTGCCCTAGGCGTCCATCGTTCAGACTCTCCATCATCTGTCTTGTCTCGAGAGTGACTAACCATTTCCCAGAATTAGATCCAGGAATACTTAAACCCACACTATCATGTCTCATTTGCGGCAGCGTCTTTTAGACTTTGCGACTTAGCGACGTTGCACCCGGTTCTTTCATTCAGAGATTCAGTTGTTACTGCCATCTCAGAATCACAGGAATTATTTCTACATTTCTGTGAATTAGAGTTAACAGTATAAGCCAGGTCATGCTGGCATTCATGAGTCTGGAACCGGATCTGAATGCTTGTGTGTGCCTCTGGTGACTGTGATGTTTCCGTGATCCCGTGGTCCTCCTCTTAAAGAGCTGTCTTTGCTCCTGATAGAGCTGGACTTAACAAATAGTCACATGGGAGCAGCGCAGCTGCTATTTTGGCCACACTAGCTTGTTTGTGAGGGGCTAACAGCGAAAGGGCTGAGTTCAGAATTTAAACTGTGACATTAGTAGCACCTACTAATGAGGCCATGTGAGACCAGGCTAATAGCTGGGATTACAATTGATAAAGGTGGGATCTGGCATCTGCCGTCTTTCTCAGGGTAGCATATAGAGTGGTAAATGCATGCTAAACTCTTACAACCTGATTATTGTACTCATATGATCTGTAGCATTGTAGTTGGTTTGATTCATTTTTTTACATACCAGAAATATTAAGAAACAACCAAATTTTGTTTTTCTTTTAAGCAAGTGAAAAGCATAGTTACGTTCCTCCAGCCAGCTGACAAGCAGTGTGCAGCAACAGGTGGGGCAGGACCAGTGATGCATTACTTTAGGTCTATAAACCTCTGGGGTCTCCAACACTTTATCTGGCAGCTCGCTGAAAGAACTTTAAACTTTCTTCTCATTAAGTCGTTTATCGACCAACAGCTCTGTTCAGTTTCTGATTCTGGTGGTTCTGAATCATATTTCCTCTGGAGGTCAACTGGAGTCCGCAGGGTAGGTTGCCATGGTTTCTGGCCTAGTTCTTGTCTACTTGTGTCCGCTTTAGCTTGGGTCTTCAAAAAACATAACGAGTTTAAGGCACAAAATCCTTTATTATATTTGTTAGCATAAGTTGTTGACATTTAACTGTGTATCATTGTATTAGATGTTCTCTTGCGTTATCCGTTTTATTATTTATTCAATATTGCATAGTTGCAAAAAAAAACGTCCAGAAACGGCTCACTGTCGGCCGTCGCTGCTCACGTGAGCCCCTGCAAGGGGAGGAAGGGGCTGCCTGTCGGAAATCAGGTATTACAAAATGACAATATTATATGATAATAGAGATTAAAATGCTAGTAGGCCAAAAACAGGTTTCGGTAGAAGATTTTCATCAGGAACTACAGATATATAATGTAAGGTCCAATAAGCCTTCTACAAAGTTACTATGAAAAGGTACTTGGGACTTATTGGCCTGTGTCAGAGCCATTGTAGTGAAATGCCACAAGACATCCGCTTTAACGCTCGAAGTGGCTCATATTAATTGAGCGAACAACATGTGGACTGTTGGCATTGTCGGCCCATTTTCAGTCAAAGCCGGCTGTTGTGTTCTCAGCTGGTTGTATTAAATCAGAGACAGGTTTACAGCTGATTGACCTTCCAAGCAGCAGACATGAGAACACAACTATGGTATCTGCAAGAACAGGTGTGTGTGTGTGTGTGTGTGTGTATTGGTTTGCCTGCTCTCATGTGTGATTTGCGATCAGACATTCTCACATGCAAACGAGATGGGGATTTTTCACCTTCAAACAGAAGAAGCAAATGCCCCTTAAGATGTCAAATCCTTCCTGCATCATTTTTTTGTGAGCTTGTGTCGGTGAAGAAGTGTTTAAAACTATGGCTTCGTCCACTCATACTCCAGCTTTGGGTGAGTGCGTTGTGTGCGTGCGTTGCCCAGCCACCCACCACCCGGCTCTGATAGTACCGTGTCCCCCCCCCCCCTCCACAGATGCTATTTCAGTCGGCCGACTGTCATCCCAAAATGCTTTTCAGCTGAGTGCTTTTCAAAACAGTCGTCAGTAGTTAAAGCTCTTTTTACAAGGGCCCTCTGCCCTGCTGAAGTTCAACATGCCGCTTCTGATCTGCTGATTAGCAGAAAGGTGTATGGTGTATAAACATACCTGCAGGCTTCCTGCCTTCCTTCTCTTTCAACGAGCATGCTCAGTTGCCTGCTTCAGCTTCGTCCAATTTACCCATCACTCAATATAGCAGTCCAGCTAAGACCCATTTTCCAGCCACAGTGCTGCAAGCAAAAACAAAATGGATATCGATACCAAGTCGCAGGAAGTGGATTCAAATGAATAATATGATGAGACACAAATGTTAAAGATAAGTCTGAAACCTGAGTTTCAGAAGCAGCTGGGAAGAAGGCATAGCTCGTTAATTAGCACGCAGGGTGTAATAACATGCAGCCAATGGATGGAGCTCATGGGTAGGCACCCAGGTGCACATGCACAGAGATAAAACAGATTGTTAAAAGCACTAAATGAAACTGGAATGGCTAGCTGTGAAAAGTCATGGCAGACTGTGGGAAAGTGCAGCACTTAGAGAGAAATATTCGGACAGGTGTTGGAAATATGGAAGCCGTTTTGTTAAGAGGCTTTGTTAACACATCAAGCCTTTAAATCCATCGCATCTGGAAAATCCTGATTTAGAGTTGGTCTTTTTTTTTTGTGCCAGTCGGAGAGAATTAAACTCTACTCCTGTGTCTCACGGTCATTTTTGCGGCAGCTCTGAGCGTCACAGCCCGCTGTTGCACCACTTAACCAAACTGCGTCTTCTGGCTCTCTGACGCCTGTGTCCCTCCAGTCTTGAGGTAGATTTGTTGGGTGCATTATGATTTAAAAAGGGGCCGTATAAAGGAAAAATGTCAGTTGTAAGCTGAAAAACAGCAGTAATAAAAGAACACTTCACAGCACTCACGTTTGAAATGTCTGATCCAAACTTAGTACTTCCAAAAAGAAAAAAAAACAAAACAGCTAGTGGTTGCCATGTTTTTAAAGCCTGTCTATGCTGCAGGTTTTTTACTTTATTAGGTCTGCATTGAAACTGTCTCTAATTTAGGAAATAAAATGTGCAGTTTGCATTAAATGCCTTTTTTATATGTAGATTGCTGGACAACAGTTGGATATAATTGGATAATCCAAGCTGCACTAAAGATGATTAGGTTACCATGTTTGTAATATTTCAGACAGTATCGATAGCGTCTCGTTTGCATTGACTGAAAATGTGTTCCTCTTACCTTTTCCTACATAAACGGAATGATGAGCTGGAATCTGTATTTCAAGGACACAAGCCTGGATCCCTCGATCTGGGGGAGAACGTTCAGCGAGCTGCTCATTTACTGTCCGGTCTAATTACCGTTTATCAACACCAACAAGCTGAGAGGGGAAAGAGGCTGAAACCCGTAGAAAGCCCAGCGATGATGTACAGTGGGATGAAAACGGAGACACGGGAAGGGAAGGTTTTAACAGCGTTTAAACATTTTCTAAGAGCTGAAGAGAAGAGTTCTATCTTCGCAGTCTGTCAGTCTGTTAAGAAATATTTTCCAGTTCTGGGGAAGAATGGTAAAAGATAATAAAGTATGAAAAAAATCTGGCAAAAATTACTGTTTCTCTGTGCATCCATTCACCTACCAGTCTTTGCTCCCTCTCTCCTTATCTGCCATTAACTCAAAACTAACTTTTGGGATTTATACTTAAGTGGAAACGTATGGGGGCTGCACGGTGGTGCAGTTGGTAGCAATGTTGCCTTGCAGCAAGAAGGTCCTGGGTTCAACTCTTTCTGCATAGAGTTTGCATGTTCTCCACATTCGTGCGTGGGTTCTCACCTGGTACTCCGGCTTCCTCCCACAGTCCAAAGACATGCTTGTTAGGTTGATTGGTTAGGTTGAGTGTCTGCATGATTGTTTTGTGTTGCCCTGCGAAGGACTGGCGACCTGTCCAGGGTGAACCCTGCCTCCCGCCCGTAGACTGATGGAGATAGGCACAAGCTCCCACTATGGAAGAAGTGGTATAGAAAATCACTGACTGGAAACCTATGGGATTTTCTTATAGAAAATGTGCAGCAACAATGAGAAGTAGATAAAGATTTATCAACATTGTTGTTTGATGTTAACTACACAAGCCAAATAATATTTGAAAGAATAAACGTTTATAACAGGTGGAGCAAAAAGTCATATTTTGGTTCAGACGTCTAAATCCGGTCACCTCCTTGAACATCAGGGCCCATGTTCACAAAGACACTCAGTCCTCTCAGAGAGCGCCTAACTTGGCCTATCTTAGGCAAGGACTCCTCGCTTCAGGGTGATGCAGTTCGCTGCTGAGAGCGACGACAGAACAGAACTTCCTATTTTAGTGAGGAGGTGTAGTTGACCCTGCTGTCTTCTAAGAGCTGTGATGGGTTGTTAAAGGATACGACAACAAAAAAATGCGCTCCTAGTAATAAATGCGTCAAAATGCTTTTACTCGCCATGCTGGTCGTTTTCATACGGCATCTATTCCATATTGTTTAATTTCATATTTATATTAAAATTCATTATTTTACTGTTATTTTATTGCCTTCTTGTATAATGAGTTTTGGTAAAAAACCAAAGAGGTGGAGAAAACCGAACTGAACAGGAGCAGAACCTGCTGGTGGAGGAGAAGTGAGGATTGGTTCCGGGATCATGGTGGTAACAAACAGGCTTTGCCCCATAATCTTTCTTCTTCTTCCAGCACCAACCTGGAATATGAGCAGCAGTCCTGCTGCAGTCAGAAGCTATATTCAGAAGCTCCTTATTTACATCTTCATGTATATAGTGCTTAGATTATTGTACTGTATCTCATCTAGAGTTTCTGTTTATGTATATATATATATTTTGTAAATTATTTTTTTAAAAACATAATTCTTTACTATATTGTTTCTAATTTTGTTCACTTTTTATTCACAGTAAATCATTATTGTTTCTATTTATTATTTATTCTTCCTAATATTACCTTATTAGAGGTTCACTTTTACCCTGTCCTGCCACTGAAATAATTTAATTTCGCCCTAGGGGGATGATAAAGTTAATCTTAGCTCTATATTAAAGTGTTTGATTGTTATAGAAGTTTATGTGCTCATTTACTCGACTGTTTAGGAGGTGGATCCCTGCACGATCGAGCCATTAGCGTTTTATTAATTCACTGTTGTTCACTGTATGGAGAATATCTCTCTGTCCTCTGTCTTTCCACCATCTTCTCTGCTTAATACACTCTTATGCTTACTACTCTTAACATTTCCTCACATTAGGAGCTGTCTTAAGGTCTAAGATCCTTTGTGACTAACTTTTATCTTTGTCGTTGTTGTCGTACCCGTCGTCTTCCGCTTCATCCGGGACCGGGTCGCGGGGGCAGCAGACTCAATAGAGACACCAGACTTCCCTCTCCCCAGACACCTCCCCCAGCTCTTCCAGGTGGAGGTCAAGGTGCTCCTAGGCTCAGCTCTCTCTTCACCACAACGGACCGGCACAGCGCCCCCATTACTGCGGCAGCCGCACCGATCTGTCTGTTGATTCCCCCCCCCCCCCATTCACCCAAATACTCTATAAGCTATAAACCTGACGAATCAACCAGACAGAAATACAAAGTTAAATACGGAACAGATTACCTTAAATACACTGGGCTCTATTTAACAAAAGAACCTGACACTTTATATAAAGTTCATTACAGCGGGATCAATAACACAATACAGAAGGATTTGACAAAATGGTCAACATAAGGAATGGATCTAAGCTCAAGAAAATAGGTAATAAAGATGAAGCTATTACCCAGACTACTTTACTTATTCCTCTTGTTGCCAATTGACATCCCAGGCACCCAGTTTGTAAAGTGGGACAGGCAAGTATCCAGGTTCACTTGGAAAGGGGCAAACCCAGAGTAAAAAATCCTACAGCTAGAGGAGAAATGCTGTTTATCGGTGCTCTCCAGAATACTATGCAAAATGGAAACATATATGGTTTAGTTAAAGCGCACGTCAACCACAGATGAGAAACTCATAGTTCATTTTACAATTCAAATTTGGTGGGGCATAAATAAAAAGTAGGAATGCGTTGATAGAAACACTGAATGCTGAGTATAAGAAATCATCCCTTTTAAAAATTCTAAAATGTATAAAAGCTTACAGAAGTGTAGTGGTTCACCGTATATTAAGTTAAAGCGGGAACCGGAATAGCATCTTCTATTGTCAGATGATGAGTGGCATTCGATCTGGCTTTTGCAACAACAATGAAGTACGCCCCTTTGGGACAGCATGGTCGTGATAATTGAGCAGGTTTTAAAAAATGAAATTCCCAATCATCCCCAGGTTTCATACTTGGGCTTCCTACTTAAAAATGTGGTTAGCGCTGAGGATGTGTAGCTATTCAAGATGATGATAATGGCTTGCAAGAAAGTCATCTCTTTGAAACCGAAGCAATGGAGGGACCTTATGGAGGAAATCTACTGAAAAAATTACAAATGATCTGAGATCAAATTCGATCAATGATTGAAGAAATGATCTCTCTTTACCTCTCACTCAACAGCAAATCTTGAGAATAATCTGGATTTAATTTGTCAGAAGCACCCCACATGTTCTCTTGTTATCTGTTTATTTCAATATACAGATATATATTTTCAGTTGCTGGGCCCAGTAAGGGCAGAACGTTCGGTGGTGACGAGGCTACTCATCGGCTCAAAGACATACACTCAGGAATTCTTCAACCCCCCCCCCCCCACCCCCGGGGAAATGTGTTTGCATAGGTCCGTATAGTATGTGTGGATTGGTATGTGTTTAAAGATGAGCGCCCACACTCCATCAGTCGCACACATGCCAGGGTCATGGTCAAACGACTTGTCTTTCACACAGTTCATGCCTTAAAGCCGTCCGTCCTGCTGGAACCGACAACATATGGAAAACCTACCAAAAAGAGTCCGCACATCAATTACATCAGCACGTTCTCACCTCGCTCGCCTCAGTCTTGCTCTTCCTCATGTCTTCAACTCAGGACTTCTAGCCCATCCTTTCTGAGACTGAATTTGAGGCAGATTTTCTAATAATATAATTATGTCTACCTCTTTGTCCTCTTGTATTATCCGGTATTTGAAGGCTTTTCAGGTGCTCAAACGCATGACAATGGTTTCAAGTGTTTGTATTTGTAATTCATATTTTATTGTCTGACAACTACTGCAACAGTTCCTGTCAAACGTTTATGCCAGGCTGCATTTTTTTATGTGTGCTAAAATGTGTTGCTATCAACCCGGAAGTGGTCAGGGTTGTAATTTGTTTTGGGGAAGCGTTCCAAACAGTCAATTGTGCAACATTTTATACAAAATTAATGAGATTTCAACATAAAATGAGCTAGTAATACTGATTTGAGATTACTACTTTAATATTACTGTTTGATTATTTGTAACATTCCCATGTTTTTAGAGGGACAGCATGCCTGCGATGTGCAGAGGACATAAAGAAGTGGGAGGTTTCTGTGAGACCATGGCAAATCATTTTAAAACTTTTTCTACATCTGTTTCCTATAGTACAGTATATAATGACTAAGTGAAATCTTTTAGAGGAAAAAAATAATAGAAGGTGGGCAGAGAAAGAAGCAAGGTAGACAAGCAAAAAAGGTCGGGAATCAAACCCAGGACTGCTGTTTCAAGGACTCATAGCCTCTGTATGCGGGGCATCTGCTCGGCTGCTGCAGATTCTGATCTATTAACCTTCAAAGCTCAGCTATAGAGCCCTGAAACATTTTTAGATTTTTCTTGAATGTTGCTGCCGTTATTAATCTGCAGTTTCCTCAGTCTTTTGTCTCTGTTTGTCATCTAGATGTTCTCACCACCATTTTCCATGGTGCTTTAGTGACTGAGACAATAAAATCTAAATCAAGTTTGGGAATCGAGGGCAGTAAGAGTCCTTCCAGCTGGCCACATATATTATTAGGACAGAGTGTGGGAATAATTTGCACTTGAAATATATTGGACTACCAAGTATTGCATCACAGAAGTACTTTGCAATCACGATATTGCACTCATTGACACTGTGATTCAGTATATTGTGCAGCTCTCCTCTTCAGTTTCACTCCAGAACTTCTGGCCTGTATGCAACCGTGCTCCGCCTCAAAAACGGTGCTGCTCATTCCCCAAATTCATGCTCTCAAGTTTGAGCCCTTGTTCATGCACTCAAGCTTCTTTTATATGCAAGCTAAACCTCTCCCTGCTTGCTGTTTAATTGCTGAGAAACAACTCCGTCAAATGTTCTCGAGCCAGTAGAATCTCAGATATAAATGTCACATCACACCTTCTCATTAGTGTGCTCAAATTAATCTGCCCTGTTTTAAGTGTGGACAGTCTGGCTGCTTTTCCAGAATTTCCTGCACATCGTAATATGAATCAATGTCATGTGGTATCACGCACTTTTTTTTTAGTGAAGATATTATTCCTGTTGGCCACAGATTTAAATTCTTAAAGCCTATAAATTAGGATCAACTTCTGCATTTGATTTCTTGTTTATTAGCACTGCAGACTTATTCTAGGGCAGATTTAAAAGTTACAGAAATAATATTCTTGGTAATTTTCATAAATGAACCATGCAGGGGTCATGCTGTTTGTGTCGGGGCTGTGCTTAGGCCAAGATCCGGATGTGTGGGTGTGTGTGTTTTTTTTTGGTAAGACCTTGACCTTGACTGCAGTCCCTAATGGAGGAGGCTGTTCTGTGAATGACTCAAACTCCCCGGACCGGTCAGTGGTATGTAGCAGCCCATAAAGCATGCTTACATCCCAGTCTGACTTCAGGGAGTGGAAACCCGGCCCCGCCCCTTTGTCACACTCTGAAATAGCCACGTCCTTGTCCCCACACGGATCACAGTGTGAGTCGGAGTGTTGTATATATATGCCTGCGGTTGATTGAGGAGCAGATTGCTGGTGACAGGTCACACTGCGTTCCGTCGCTTTGACCCCCCACCCCCCAGATTATCGACCCAACGAACCCCCCTCCCCCCTTCTCAGTGCCCTCCCTTCCTTGGAGACCCCACCTGTTAGGATCGCTCTGCAGCTCAGAGCCTTCGTCTCTCATACACACGTTGGACAAACCTGCGTTTACAGAATGCTCTTATTTCAGACACTCACCCCGCTGGTTATAAAGACCATTACACCTTTTTAAGGTGTGTGTATGTGTGTGTGTGGGTGTGTGTGGGTTGAAAGGACGCCTGTCACAGCACGCTCTCATAATTGCCCTCTTAGCCAATTATCCCCCATTTAAAAGCAAGTCACCTGCCCCGCTCCCTGTGTCCACATGAATGCATGTGCACAGACTCACACACACTCAGTCAATAACATAGCTTAATATTTAATCATTGTTTGTCTCTGAGTGATTTGTTTGTTTACTGAGCTTGTGTATGAGCTCTATTATTGCAGGATGTTGGTGTAATTCAAGCTGCTGTCTTTTCTTCTCCTCAGATTCTGATGCACACCAAAGACTTGGTTCAGAAGGTAAGTTGTAAATGTATTGTTCTGCTGAGCCAAAAAAGTTCACCTAATTTCATCTCTTTGTTGTTGCAGTTTTTTTTTTGTTTTGGTTTGTTGCTGTGATTGTTGGCATTTCCTTGGCTCTACCCACCATCTTTGTGTGTTTATAGTTGTTGCAGGAGATTAGAAGAACAAGCTAAAACTCTCATGAAAAGTCCTCTGTTTGGAGCAGACACTCATAGAATAATGATGCCTTTGTAGCATTGAGACGAAACCTGCTGCTACTTTAACTGATTCCAGATTAGAAGGAAGATTTAAATTGATGTTAAACAACATTGACAAGCTACTAGCGTAAAGCAACAGAATGCAGGCTAGTGAAGGCACGTGTTTTGGGATTTCTGATGGTTTATCGCATGATGTTGGTTTTGTGTTTGTGTGACTCAGATGAACCTGGAAGTCATTTATGGAGACACTGACTCAATCATGATCAACACTAACAGCAAATCATTGGAGGAAGTCTTCAAACTTGGACATAAGGTCTGCATGTTTAGAAAGGGCCCCCTGTTGCTTTGCAGCTGTTTTTTTGTTTCTAAAGTCATCTCTGTGCATCTGTGGGATTTATTTTTAGGTAAAGGCAGAGGTCAACAAGCTGTACAAACTCCTGGAGATAGACATCGACGGTGTTTTCAAGTCCCTTTTGCTGCTGAAGAAAAAGAAATACGCAGCCCTGGTGGTGGAGCAACATGCCGAGGGACGATACAGTGTGAAGCAGGAGCTCAAAGGCTTGGACATCGTTCGCAGGGATTGGTGCGACCTGGCCAAGGAGTGTGGCAAGTATGTCAGATGTTGTACCCAGTGTCGTATTTATGCAAATACAAACACAACAGAAACAGGAGGGCTTCTTGCAAATTAAACTCAGAAGGAATTTAATTAGTTATAGTTTTGGAAGACTGAACCCATTTTCACTTCTCCCAGCTATGTGATTGGTCAGATCCTGTCTGACCAGAGTCGTGATGTCATTGTGGAGAATATCCAGAAACATCTGGTGGAGGTTGGTGAGAAGGTAGCAAATGGAGACATACCACTTAACCAGTATGAGATACACAAGGTAAAGATGCATCGTGTTTTGGCCGCAGTTATAAAGTTTTCTTAGCCGTCATTCTCTTGTGTCCTGTTTGTTTATCGCTAATGTCTTTTCTCCTCTTATTTTCTCCTCCCCTGTCAGGCACTGACAAAGGATCCTCAGGACTACCCAGATAAGAAGAGTCTCCCTCATGTGCACGTTGCTCTGTGGATAAACTCTCAGGGAGGTCACCGTGTCAAAGCCGGAGATACAATCTCGTACCTCATTTGCAAGGTGCATGGATATAAGAAACAAACATTTTCATCGCCGATACCTTTCACTCCTTTCCCTCAGCTTAGCTCCTGGTGTTCTATCTTTTCTTCCAGGACGGCTCCACGTTGGCAGCCAGTCAGAGAGCCTACGCCCTGGAGCAGCTTCAGAAGCAGGAGGGTCTCAGTGTGGACACGCAGTACTACCTGGCCCAGCAGATCCACCCTGTAGTTTCTCGCATCTGTGACCCTATTGAGGGAATTGATAGTGTGCTCATAGCTACATGGTTAGGTAGGTTATTGCACATTATTATAGGCGTAAGATGTCTTTGTATTACCTACACTCAAACGCTATCTAGTTTTGCAACCAATTATTTGGAAAGCATGCCAGGAAAAAGCCTTTTTTTGTCCAACGATCCCAAACATAAACATGTGCCATATATTGGACTCTTCTGAAGCTTTAACTGATCCCATGTGCTTTGGTCTGCTGAACTTAACATGAGCCTTTCAGCAGCAAACATTCCTGGTGGGTCTGGGATAAAATGTATGATGGAGGATCTGTGATGCTGTGGGTCTAGTGCTTTTCTAATGGCCATCATGATCTTGTTAAACCGTATAGAACCACTTATCTAGCATGAATTTTTAAATAAAAATCTATTGTACTTTACATGTCAACTGAAAATGCAAATCAACGTGCTTAAATTAAAATTTGGATTTTTCTCTTAATTTTCTGTGTGACATATCCTACATAAGGGATTGTTTCACATAGTTCTGGTCCTGGTTGCCAAATGTTGTGGATGGTGCTGTAGTTATTGTATAAATTAATTCAATACATTCATAGTTTAATTGATTTTCAAGTTGATTATTCCTGATTGGACTTTACACTAGTTTATCTAGTCTAAGAAAATACTTCAAAGAACCAGGAGTGAAAGATGTTGTCTGTCTCAGGTCTGGACCCGGGTCAGTTCAGATCCCAGCAGCAGTATCAGAGGGAGGAGGAGGCCGACGGCACTCTGGGAGCTCCGGTCCAGCTGAACGACGAGGAGCGCTATAAAGACTGCGAGAGGTTTACCTTCACCTGTCCCCAGTGTGGCACTGACAACATCTACGACAACGTCTTTGAAGGAGCGGTGAGTTCTCATTGAACCGCAAATCTCTAGTAGGTAAAGGCTTATTATTGTTTTAATTACATACAATTCTCATAATTCCTCTGATGTTTTACAAGCCAAGGGGATACCCTCTCAGTCAATCTTTTATTTTTTGTGAAAGAGAAGATTTGACAGAAGCAGATATGAACAAAAATATTTTATAGATTAGTCTTCTGAGGCACAAATAAGGAGAGTGGGAGCTGGTGCTTCTGAAGGTCTTTTAGTAACGCTTCCTGCGAGGGATTCATGTTTTAGCCATCCTCCGGCTGTATTTCAGACAGCCGCCTGGCTCCGAGGCGGACTCTGTTTTCATTGGCATAGTTCAGACTCTGCAACTTGAAAAGCCTTCCCTTAACCCCGCCGCTCTCTGGACACACACTCGTACACATGTACACACTCATCTCCTACCATTTGTCAGGCCAAGGTCCTGAGTTGGAGTGTTATCAGCTTCTAATGAGGAGCAGGGCACACAGCTTGTTCTTGTCTGGAAGGCTCTAATAAAACTGACGAGCCTCTGTCCTCGGCAGGAGGAAAGAAGTTGCGTTAAATTAAAAAGAGGAGTGTCTCACACACATACACACACCATAAAAGGATGAGATCTTTTCACCCTTAGACAAACAAGTATGTTCCAATCAGAAATCATCTACTAATAACAGAGTGACCTAGAAATAATCCGTCTGAATCACTTCAAAACTTCAAAATAATTAGTAATTGGGTATTTTCCCTAACCCTGTCCGCCACGTGTTTAGGGGGGCTGGTATGCACGCAGACACGCTGCAAACTGATAAGACTGTAAGTTAATTAAGGTGGTGAACACGGTTTAACAGCTTTGTGAGAGGGGAGGACAGATAGGCCTTGACTCCAGCTCTGACACAGAGCCTGAGATGGTAGGAGTAGGCGGCGATAGGCGATTGAGGACAGACGGGGGAGGAAGGTTGTTTGATGGGGGTAGCTGGAGAGAGCAGGGATGAAAAGAGCACTGGGTGTCGTGTGTGGGCAGTTAAAACAGAAAGCTGCATATTCTCAAACTGTGACAACAGACCGAAGTCTGTTTGAGCTGCAGACATGAGAACGTCGAGTTGACATTTGGTTGGGGTTTCCGACGAGTGATTGGAATATAGCATCTTCAAGATTTCACACAAACTTATGTTTGGGGTGTTGTCTGTGTTATTTATCTGCTTCATCCGAAATGATCTGACAAATAAGTGGTGTGTAATTTTTAGTGGATCCAACTTGTTTGGTTGGGAGTAGGAGGTGTCACAAATCAAAAAGTCTGGAATGAAACAAGTGAGATAAACAGCAAGACTGGGAGGAGATTGTGGAGTGGGAAGAAGGGAGGCTGCCTTCATCAAAAGTACACTGGAATAAAGGAAAGGAGGAAAGTAAGCTGGGAAAATACAGAGGAGGGAAGAAGGATTCCTTCTCAGTGGGGCTGCATGGAAAAGATTTAATTACGATACTATTGCTCAGATTTGCATTGAAGATATACAGGGGTTGGACAATGAAACTGAAACACCTGTCATTGTAGTGTGGGAGGTTTCATGGCTAAATTGGACCAGCCTGGTAGCCAGTCTTCATTAATTGCACATTGCACCAGTAAGAGCAGAGTGTGAAGGTTCAATTAGCAGGGTAAGAGCACAGTTTTGCTCAAAATATTGAAATCCACACAACATTATGGGTGACATACCAGAGTTCAAGAGGACAAATTGTTGGTGCACGTCTTGCTGCCGCATCTGTGACCAAGACAGCAAGTGTTTGTGATGTATCAAGAGCCACGATATCCAGGGTAATGTCAGCATACCACCAAGAAGGACGAACCACATCCAACAGGATTAACTGTGGACGCAAGAGGAAGCTGTCTGAAACGGATGTTCGGGTGCTAACCCGGATTGTATCCAAAAAACATAAAACCACGGCTGCCCAAATCACGGCAGAATTAAATGTGCACCTCAACTCTCCTGTTTCCACCAGAACTGTCTGTCAGGAGCTCCACAAGGTCAATATACACGGCTGCTATAGCCAAACCTTTGGTCACTCATGGCAATGCCAAACGTCGGTTTCAATGGTGCAAGGAGCGCAAATCTTGGGCTGTGGACAATGTGAAACATGTATTGTTCTCTGATGAGTCCACCTTTACTGTTTTTCCCACATCCGGGAGAGTTACGGTGTGGAGAAGCCCCAAAGAAGCGTACCACCCAGACTGTTGCATGCCCAGAGTGAAGCATGGGGGTGGATCAGTGATGGTTTGGGCTGCCATATCATGGCATTCCCTTGGGCCAATACTTGTGCTAGATAGGCGCGTCACTGCCAAGGACTACCGAACCATTCTTGAGGACCATGTGCATCCAGTGGTTCAAACATTGTATCCTGAAGGCGGTGCCGTGTATCAGGATGACAATGCACCAATACACACAGCAAGACTGGTGAAAGATTGGTTTGATGAACATGAAAGTGAAGTTGAACATCTCCCATGGCCTGCACAGTCACCAGATCTAAATATTATTGAGCCACTTTGGGGTGTTCTGGAGGAGCGAGTCAGGAAATGTTTTCCTCCACCAGTATCACGTAGTGACCTGGCCACTATCCTGCAAGAAGAATGGCTTAAAATCCCTCTGACCACTGTGCAGGACTTGTATATGTCATTCCCAAGACGAATTGACGCTGTATTGGCTGCAAAAGGAGGCCCTACACCATACTAATAAATGATTGTGGTCTAAAACCAGGTGTTTCAGTTTCATTGTCCAACTCCTGTAGATTATAATTAACCTTCATTTTGAAGCATTTTCTTTCTTTACAATTACATAATCCTGCCACAACTCTCCATGAGCTCTAGCATCTCAGCCACTAAAGAAATGTGGCTGGTGTGGGAATTATAGGAAGTTGGTCCACCACATGGTCAAATGTGTTGTAGAAATGCAGAGCACACTTTAAATATTGTATCCAGCAAATATTGCATCCAAGCAGTCGCTTGCATTGCATACACAGACACTGTGATGATGATATAGCCGGCTGTTATTTAAATAAGAGCTTCAGAAATTGAACTGGGAATTTAATCCTGGAATAGTTTAAAAACTGGACAATATGGAGCCCTGAGGAAGGAAGAAAGTGTGGTGCTTCTTAGAGAGGTTCAGAAATTTGAGTTGGACTGTTATCGTATTTTCCTCTCTAAAAAGAAATGATTCAAGCAAACAAAAATCAATCTTCATGTCACTTCCTTTGGTTCCTGTCATTGACTTCTCTGCAGAAACCCTTTTTTTTTTTTTTTTTTTAACTGCTGCTGTCAATGCGACAGGTAAATGGAGTTAAGGGTACAAGGGGCAAGTGTTTAAAGTCGTAGCATTTAGTGTAATTGTTATGTAGCGGGACTTCCTTTCATCCTTGCATTAACTATAAGCCCTCCTGTCAAGTGGACAGTTCAGGGGGTCACGCTGACCTGTTTTCTTCATGTTTCAATAATGTTAAAACTTACCGTGCACTGGGAGGGGGGGGGGCTTTTATATTGTCAGTGGTTGACATGCTCTTTGGTGCTGGTTTAAAGTTAATGGACAAGTTTCCATGTTGCAATACATAACTGCTTTTTCTGATTACAGGAGGAAAACCTGGGCTATGATGAATTCTTGTATTAGAGACTCCATATTTATGCACAGCAGAGTGAGATTAGAGTAATTATTTAACCTTTCCATCATTGGTATAGCTGACTTAAGATAAAACGTAAAAAGAAAAAAGCATAATGTATCCTTTGGATTTTTTGTTCATCTTTTTGTTTCTGCTTCTGGTTTATTAAAAAAATATGATTTTTTTTTTGGTGTTGTTAATTGTTTTTAAAATTTGTTCTGACAGGGTATCCCTTTTTCGAGTAAGTTGCACCAATGCAAGATTTTTTGTTGAAATTCTGAAAAATATTGGGGGGTTGTTTTTCTGATGTTCTGTGATTTGACATGTTTCCTTTTTCAGGGTGAAAGAGTTGAGCCCAGTTTGATGCGTTGCTGTCACATCCCTTGCATGAACCGTCCCATCGACCATGTTGTCAACATGAGCAACAAGCTGCTACTCGACATCCGTCGCCACATCAAAAAATACTACTCTGTGAGTATATTTTATGTACAAGAATGTTATAGTGATTCCTACGATATGGATAAATGAGGAATACATTTATCTTAGAGTCTGTGAAAATCTATTTGTACACAATTGTGTGCAGAAATGCAAAAAAAATTCCCTCAACATTTGGGTAAGATGCGATAGTCAGAATTTGTGGGCCCCGTTTTTAGATCTGTTTGAAAAACTTTGAGGGGGCCCATATGATTTTTTGGGGATTTAGATTTCTATTGCCCCTTTTTCCACCTGTTCGTTTTAGGCAGCTCGGCTCCGCTCCACTCAGTTTCGCTCTACTCGGCACGGTACCATTTGTGTTTCCAATGACCCTCTGACGGCTGAAGCCAGCATGACCAAATTGATGAGTAGTTCACAGAGGTCCAATGAAATTGTGCGATAAATCAAGAGCACTTTCACAATTCAATTACCGGTATTGTAAATCAGACATTTATATTCACCCTCATCAACATGGAAAATCACCAACGGGTTTCGAAAGGCTGGACTGCTGCGTGATTAAGGAGACCGGGTGCTCTCAAGTGAGAGCGTCAACGAAGACGCTGAAGTGAGGGACGAGATCCTGAGGCTGTTCAGTTCGGACACTGAAGAACAGGACTTTGATGGTTTCAGTGCGCAGGAAGAACATGAAGAAGGCGATCAATGACCTTTGACCTGGTAGGCTGCAGTGTAAATCAGTTAGGAGATATTGGAATGTTGTTCGTGCACTGTTCAGTAAAAAAGCATGGTTTCAAATCTTGTGCAACAGGTTTTCTTTAGGATTGCTCTGTATTTGAGTCAATCCGTCTTCCCATCAACTCTGACCAGCTTGCATGTCACCTGCACCCCCACAGCATGACTCTACCACTACCATGTTTCTCAGTGAGGATGCTGTGTAGTTTTCCTCCACACATTTTGCATGTATGCCAAAATGTTCACCTTTGATCCCATCTGGCCAGAGCAAAGTCTCCAACATTATCCCGGATTTTTGCTGTGTTCCTTGGTCTTCCTGATGCTTCCAAACGTATTAATGCCAGCTGTAAGTTTGTTTTTGTGTAGCACCTTACCACCAAAGCAAATTCCTCGAACACGTGAAACGTTACTTGGCAATAAAGTTTTTTCTGCTTCTGTCTGTTCACAAATGCTCTCAAACCAACTTAACTTAACAATTGCACAGAACAGCAGGATTTATGCTGAGTTTAAATTACTCACAATTAGATTATATTTAATTATTAAGGCAATAGAACAAATGATAAAGCCATGTGTTGGTTTCCTTGCAGTTCAGTTGATTTATCCAGCACCAATCCACTACACATCAGGGGTGTTGGATAACATCTGTTTTTAGTTAATTGAAACCCCTAATTTTGGGAACCATCCAAAAGCAGACCTCAGAAGTGCATGACTGTACAGTTTGTTGCAACGTTTTGCTGCGTTGCTACAGTCGGCAGCTGTTGAGAACCAGGGCTTTGGTGCTCTGGAGCATCAGAACGCAGTGACCCCCAACAAGGCGAGACTAAATCAAAGTGACGGGATCACTGAAATCAGCAGGGTAGCTCTAGCAGTATAAATGACATTTATTTTCTTCAGAGTAAACAAACCAGCACATTACTGCTACTGTAGCTAATAGTTATGAAACTTTAGGAAATTTATCGCTTTGAGTGAGTCAGGTCAGCATCTGTGGGGAAAATGGTCTAACTCTCTGCTTAGGTTAATAGTGCAGCTTATGAACACTTATCAGCACAAAGTGATATTTTCTTATTCCGTTTTAGTCCGTGGTAGGACCATAGGATATGAAGCAGTATAGAGGACTGTTTGGTCACTGTACCCAGCCTGTGGTCTGAGAGTAAATTAAACTGCATGCCTGTGTCGTCTCTCTCTCTCTCCGGGGCAGCTTCCAACACTTTGGTTTTAAGTGTGTGTGGAATGCGCCGTCTGTAAAAGTTTGTGTGTGTGAGGAGGGGGGTAATTCTCCCACAGTGCTGAACAGAAATCAATTAGTGTGGTGAATGTGAGGGGATTGAGTCCCCCCTCAGCCCCTTTGTGATTATGTGTGAAACAGCTGCTACCGCTGAATACTTACATGTCACACAGCAACACACACACACACTCTCTCAAATGCACACACCACTGTAGGCTGAACAGCAGTAGACACAGCACACACAGCGGGGCAATGAAGAGGGATAATATTGTGTAATTAAGGATTCCTTTCAGGCAGAGGGAGAGTTCAAATAGAGCTGTTTGTCTGGCCAGATAGAGTGAAAGCTCTGTGTGTGTGTGTGTGTGTGTGTGTGTGTGTGTGTGTGTATCGTGAATCGGAACCAGAGACACATTAATCATTAGGGAAATTACCTCTTATCCCCCTCCTCACCGTCACCTCCATGATTATCAATAAACCAGCACCCTGAGAATGAGCAAACACTTCTCCACCACCAGCCCTCTCTGTCCCACACTCTCACACAGAAACACACACGTTGTCCTTTCGTCGTCTCGAACCCCCGTCTTTGTCAAAATGAGAGATTTGTTTATTTCCTGATCCGCTCAATCCACCCTGTTTTTTTTTTTTAAACCCCTCCCATCTATCCACCGTTGCCATGGCATTTAACAAATTATTGCAATTACCCTCGTCATGCGGGTCGCCCCTGGAAACGGGCTGAGGGGCACGGGAGGAAAGGAGGGGGGGTGTTGGATAAAGAGAAGGATGAATGAAGACCAGGGAAGGTGATAATCCTGTTTTGAACAAAAGGTCAAATTGTTGAATAGTGAAGCTTTGATTAAGCGGAGGAGGTACAAAGTGGAGTCGTTTGAGCTCTTTTCACTGTGCGGGTCTGTGTGAGAGTGTGTGTTTGTAAAGTGGACCAGTTTTCAGGTCTGATCTCCTTGGAGCTGGAAATGTGGACTGATGAAACACAAAAAACAGACAGGGGTCTTTCTGGTTTGTGTGTGGGACTTTAGCAGGTGGATTCTTGCAGGAATCCCATCAGAGGAAGGCTTCTTTAGTTCACTTTAGGACTGGAGAACAGCTTCTTACTTAAACTTTCATTTTGATTGATGGAACAAAACAATTTAAGAACCCTATTTTCTTTTTTGGACGGCCCTGGATGAATGCTGACCAATGATTTTTATTTCTTCCAGTTTTTATTTTCTTGCCTTGCAGCAAGAAGGTCCTGGGTTTGACTCCCGGACGGGGGTCTTTCTGCATGGAGTTTGCATGTTCTCCCCGTGCATGCATGGGTTCTCCCCGGGTACTCCAGCTTCCTTCCACAGTTCAAAAACATGACTGTTAGGTTAATTGGTCTCTCTAAAATTGTCCTTAAGTGTGAATGAGTGTGTGCATGGTTGTTTGTCCTGTGTGTCTCTCTGTTGTCCTGCGATTGACTTGCGACCTGTCCAGGGTGTCCCCTGTTCCTCATATCTTTTTACATTCAGATTTCTTTCTACTTATCACCGTTTAGACCTGACAGAGGGAACATTGTCAGATTGTGATCTCATGCTGACTGATTGGGGCATCACCAGCTTTACGTACTAAGTGTATTTAAATAGCTGCATTTTCTGCTTGTAGCATCATTTATATTTCTGTATTGTGTAGAACTGAGGAAACCATTTTCAATGTAAACCTACAGTGACTCAAACCTCCCCTTTTCAAGCTGTTTTTATTTTTATTTTATACTTTATAATCAACAGAAAATCTTCTGATGAATGTGAAAAGTGAAACGTTAACAGTGGTTCTCAAACTATTTATAAATGGCACTACCTCTGTAAATAAGCATTTCATCTGCTACCGTGTAGAAGAACATTTAAAGACAGACAGACATTGCAATATCAGTCTGTGCAGCATCACAATCTCAAAGTAGTACTTGAACCCAAGGATACATTATTTCAGGAGCCAGGAATCCATGTGCTCCCATATCCATAATGTGTTTAGCCAGTTGGATGGACTCTTAACTGCCCTTAATGTCCACACCTGATGTAGATTTTTAACTCACAGAGCTTTAGCATCGCAGTGTGTAAAGGTAGTGAAAGACAAAAGCGAGATAACTGTAAATCATAACGCGATAGCAGTTTTTAATAGTAAACATATAGTAAACATATTTTTCTGATATTGTTCACCCCTGATTGCATCGGGACTTGTTTTATAGTTGAAACAAAATGTACAAAAAGTGCTTTAATGCAACTCCTCCATCATTGGTTCAGAGATTCATTGTTTTTGGTACCCAGTTTTACCAGGAAGAGAAAGTTTGCGGTTGTAAATTTCAAGTTTCTCACCAACATGGACATCAAAATCCATTATGGCTGCCTTGCTCTGAAAACACAAGGAATGGTTGCTGCAAAAAACTACACTGCTCAAAAAAATAAAGGGAACACTTAAACAACACAGTATAACTCCAAGTAAATCAAACTTCTGTGAAATCAAACTGTCCACTTAGGAAGCAACACGGGGTTAAAATCAATTTCCAAAGCTGTTGTGCCAAAAAAAATAGAAACAGGGGGAAAACTTTGGCGATTGAAACACACTCAATAAAAATGGTTTTGCAGGGGGACCCCAAAACCACTTCTCGTACCTATGCTTTTTGGGTGATGTTTTGGGTTCACTTTGAAGTTGGGGTGCTTTCACACTCGTGGGAGCATGAGACGGACTCTACAACCCCAAACAGTGGCTAGGTAGTGAGCTCATCCCGGGGCCATCAAGCGAGCTGGGCAAGGGTTTTCGTGTCTGCAGCGGGGTCCAGGCCTGGGGGCGCTACCAAGACAGGGCCAGTACACCAGGAGAGTGGAGGAGGCCGTGGAGGGCAACAAACCCCGCGAGGACCCCTACCGCCCCTTTTGCAAAGGGGGAACTGGGGGCACTGCCAGACCCTGCAAAATGACCTCCCGCAGGCCACAAATGGCATGTGTCTGCACAAAGGGGTTTGAAAAACCCCACTCCCTGAGGGTGGTATGAGGGCCCGACGTCCCAAATTTGGGGGTTTGGTCACAGCCCAACACCGGCAGGACGCTTGGATTTTTCCAGAGAACCCAGGATTGGCAAATTCGCCACTGGCGCCAAAGGCTCTTTACAGATGAAAGCAGGTTTTTACCTGAGCAATGTGACAGACGTGAAGAGTCTGGAGACACCCGGGGGGGAGCGATCCTGCCGCAACATCCTTTAGCTGATCGGGTTTGGGAGTGGGTCAGTAATGGTGGGGGGTGGCATTTCTTTTGGAGGGCCGCACGGCCCCTCCATGTGCTCGCCAGAGGTAGCCTGACTGCCATTAGGTACCGAGATGAGATCCTCGGGACCCCTGTGGGGACCATATCCTGGTGCTTTTGGCCCTGGGTTCCTCCTAATGCAGGACAATGCTAGACCTAATGTGGCTGGAGTGTGTCAGCAGTTCCTGCAAGATGAAGACATTGAAGCTATGGACTGGCCCGCCCGTTCCCCAGACCTAAAATCCGATTGAGTACATCTGGGACATCATGTCTCGCTCCATCCACCAACGTAACTTTGCACCACAGACGTCCAGGAGTTGGCAGATGCTTTAGTCCAGGTCTGGGAGGAGATCCCTCAGGAGACCATCCACCCTCTCTCAGGAGCATGCCCAGGGGTTGTAGAGAGGTCAACAGGCACATGGAGGCCACACACAATACTGAGCCTCATTTTGACTTGTTTTAAGGACATTACATCAAAGTTGGATCACCCTGTAGTGTGTTTTTCCACTTTCATTTTGTGGTGTGACTCCAAATCCAGCCTCCATTGGTTAAAAAATTTTGATTTCCTTTGATGATTTTTGTGTGATTTGTTGTTGCCCAGCACATTCAACTTTGTACAGAACAAAGTATTCAATGATAATATCTCATTCATTAAGATCTAGGATGTGTTATTTGAGTGTTCCCTTTATTTTTTTGAGCAGTGTATTTCTTTAAACGTCTGAATATTTGTATGTAATTTTATGATCCACCCTTTTTTAGGGAACATGTTGCTGCAATGTGTGAGGTGTAAAAATGCACAGGCGTGCATTATTAACGTGAAGGGTGTCGTGTACAGTAGATGAATAGCTTAAACTACTAACATATATCTTGCACAATGCTACTGAAAACCAACACTCTTATAAGAGTAAAAAAGAAAAGATGTTCAGCCCCCAACTAATAATTTGTTCAACCCCCTTTTGATTCAACTTTAACATTCAGTCTTCCTGTGTTTACGCCTGTCATCTGTAGTAAATCTGATGGACCTCAGTCAAAGTTCAGCTGTCTTAGTAGGACTATCCTGACATTTGCTCACTTGCATCATTTAGCTAAAGTCGTCGTTTGTAGGGAGGTTACAAGGTTCATCTCGCTGTACAAATGTAAAACATCCGCTGCATTATATGCGCCATGACATAGTAAAGCCATTTATTGATATTTGGAGATATAGGGTAATGCCGACATTATAAAAACTGAAGAAAAGACGAGACTGAAACTGGTCAGGGAGGCTACCTGGAGCAACAGTGTTATGGTTTCTGTGGTGGCAGCATACCGCTCTGGGGGTTGCTTTATGAATAGCTTCGAATAGCAATTAGTTTTAGCCACAAACCTTCAGCTCTCTACTGGAAAGCTGGGGGATTTCATTTTTCAGCGTTACAGCGAGTACAAACATACATCAAGATCAACCAATGGATGTGTTGGGGAGAATTAAAGGAATGACCTAGTCAGAGCTCACAACTAAATCTGACAGAAACTCTGTGCGGTCGCCTGAAGAAAAGCGAGGACAGGAAATGTCCGCGTAATTCGATTGGAGAACTTTATGAAGGTAGACCGACAAATGACATCTAGTCAAGATGTGGTCTGCCTGCAGAAGCCTACCAGAAGACTGAATGCTGAAAGTGATTCCAAAAGTACTTCAACAAAGTATTGATTTAAAGGGGGCAGCACTTATGCAACTAGGTTATTGGACTATATTTTTCCCCCTAACCTTTTTTTTCTTTCAACTAACATTTAACACGACGAACGAGGCATCTTTTTTAGTGATTAGCTCAACATCACAGTCAATTCACTGTAAAATATTTGCCTTTCAAATAATTCATGCCAGGTTTTTATTTAAGTACCACCAGTAGTGCTTGAGCCACAGTTTATTGCTCCAAGACTCAGGTGGTAGGTATAGAGGTAGTGGGGTCAAGTATTGATCCAACGCAAGTTCATGTTAATATAAATGGAAAATAAATCCTTTCAAACACAGTCATAAATACAAAATCCTCAATCCAAAACTGTTCCCCTGGGATTGCTTGGGGAAAAAAATAATTTTTTGTTGCTAATTGACATCAATTTTAACCGGTTTCTTACACATGCTGCCAAATGCGTTCAGTGAACTGACTGAATGTGTCAGCATAAACGGCCCTTTTTTTGTGTGTGTGAGAGTTGGAAAGAGGCCCACTCTGACTCCAGAGCGATCCAGGAGCATCAGACTTTGCTGCATACAGCCCAGGAGCTGCAATGGAAAACTAAAACCACTAGTTTTCTGCAACAATGCAATGGAGAAAAAAGGTTTGAGAGGAAACCAGGAGGAAAAAGCCGGTGGACAAAGAGGAGGAACAGAGGGGAGGGCATGTTTCGTGGTGGGTCCTGTCGTGGCCTGGTCTTGCCTCTGTTTGGTTAAATTATGTGGAACTCCACGTCTGCATTCAGTGTGTCAGGTATCCACTGCTATAATTATGCAATTATGAGCCTTTATTCTCTCACGTCCGACTGTACACCCCACACCCCCCCTCGCTCGCTTCGCCGAAATGCCTCAATTAGATGTTTTTCTTTTTTCTCCTTTTCTTCCTGCCTCACTCCTGATGTGCTTCTTGTTTTTTTTATCCTTTATGTGTGCCTCCCAGGTCTAATGCACTTAATCTTACCTTGAGTTTTATTTTTCTGCTTTGTGTAAATAACGATGGGGTCGGCAAAGCTGAGCAGAAGGCCACTGTGGGAAGTTTTTCCTCCTTTGAACCTCCTCTGTCTTTAATGTGTTCCAATTAATTCATTGTGATGCATGTGAATGGTGACAAATTGAGTGTGAGCACAAACACATTGTTTGTGTGTGTGTATGTGTCATAACAGGAACAGCAATGTGTGGAGAAGGTACTGCCATAAATAGCCAAGCTGAAGAAACTCCACAAACAGCCCCCTCCTGCCTTCACCTCTTAAATCTCATCTCTATGATCCTTTGTCCTTCATGCGTCTTTATTCTAGCTGGAGACACATCCTCATTTCCCATGATGCCCAGGTTTTTTTTTACCAAGGGTGGCTAAAGGTTGTGGTAATTAGACCTGGAGCTGGGATTTGTGGGTAAAGCTGTGAACTCTGGGACTTTCTAATTGATTTGCGACATATGTGTGTGTTTAGTTTTCATTTAGAAGAGATTGGCTTGGTGTGTGTGTGTAGGCCATGTTAAACAGTCCTCCGTCTACTTATGTATCTATTGTTTGTTACCACAAAAAAAATCCTAACTGCTGTAAAAAAAAAAAAAACGTAAAAGAAAACCAAACTTTTTTTAATTTAAGCAGCTTTACAAATTTCACTGATTACAACAAGTCTTATTAAAATTACATAATAAGCTGAAGTGGACTGCATTGTTTTATCACAGGGATTGAATTTAGATGCATCCCTGTCGCTATGAGTAAATTCACTGTATATTTCTGGATATAATTTTTTTAATTTTTTGTAGAGCCTTGAGACGACATTTTTGTGAATCTAAAAATAAAATTAATTTAATTAAACGGGAATTGAGCAATGTTTTTGTACAGCAAGTCCAGCTCTAAAGTAGTTGTTTTAAAATGTCTTGACTAGGGCTGCTTGACTAATCTGTTGACAGTTTTTTTGATGAATTGATTAATTATTGGCTAGCAAAATATTAATAGGAGATTCTGTACAGAATTTGAACCAGGTGAAGCTAAAGCTATGCCACTTGAGGAGTTCTGGATAGAGCATATTTACAGACAGGTTTTTCATCTTAAATGCAAAATGTGAATTCGTTTTTGTTCAATTTTGGCCTGATTACTGCTCTGAGTGGGTTGTTCTTTTAGCAGATGGCTTGTATTAGTCTGTATACTTCAGTTAATGATTATTCGATTACTAAATTAGTTGACAGTTATTTCAATAATCGATCAATCATGATTAATCCAATTAATTGTTTAATTTTCCCAAATAATAATTAATAGTAATGGTACATTTATTTATAAAGTTCATGATTTTTATAGTATATAATATTTATACATTTTAATCAAAGTTTTTTGCACAGAAAATATAAAAACATTGTGGCGTTATAACACTGAATTATCCTATTAATTGGGCATTACTCTCATAAGTTAATAAGGAAGTTATAAGTTATTCATCCATATTCATCATATCTATTCATCCAGATGCTGTAAGTTGTCTGTCTGTCACTTGTATTATTTTGATATTATTGCTTTTTTCATTTTGTTTAAACTATTAAGTTTTAATTTGGCTCACTTTAAGTTATGACCGTCTTATGAAATCTACAGACCACTTTTTTTCTGAAGAAATAAAGCACTTATACTGCACTCTTATCCGTACACATTTGGATCAGGGAAGCCTTCACACCAAGCTCAGGATGTTTGAGTTGCAATCTAAAACAAGCAAACAGCTAGCAGCAGTACAAGCCACTAACAATGTATTTATCACATTTTATGTATTCAAATCCTGAAGAAATATGCTTTACAAACAGCTTATAAAGAACCATGTTAGTTCAGTGAGTCTGTTGCAACCTTTACATGTTATTAACCTGGCAGCCATATTAAATTCAAAGTCAGGGTTTGACCTTGGACTGACTTTCAAAATCTGAATTCCAGTGGTTAATCTTGACAGAGCTGTTCTGTCATGGTGCCCTTTAAACTTAAAGCCACTTACAGTCCTAGTGCCAAATAAAATCACAGCAGAAACATCGTAGTCTTCTACTGTAGTGTAGGAACTTGGGTTTAACCATACTTCCATCTCATTCTGTGAGATGCAGGATGCTGGGTTCAGGAGAATGACATGAGAGTTTTGTGATACTCTTGGGAAAACTAAGAATCCTGCTTTTTTGTATTTGTCATCAGTGTATAATAATTAAGTCCCCTGAAGGAAATGAAAATGGCTCTTTTTTGGTATCACAAATAGAATAAAGGGTTTCTAAATTCCAAACTATGTTGTAAAGAATCCCTGGTTGGGGGTTGAATTTTTCCTTTTCAGGTTGGATCAGCTAAGTACTTTTTAATTGGGAACTACAGATGATCAGATGCAATTCAGACTCATTAAAACACAGAAATAGCCTTTTAGGTAGCTCCTAAGCAGATGCTAACTTCAGCATCATTAGCGGCTAGCTGTTGGGCTTTCTCGTTTGTCAGTCTGATGGTAGAGGCTTCTTCGGTGTCGATTCTGTCGACTGCAATTTGAGAACTGCTTCCCTTTCTCCTTCAAAATAAGTCGCAAATGTAGATACAGGGCGTGACAAACTTAAAACTCTCACCTTATCACCTAGCACCATATGAAGGTGCTATAATAGTAGCATGTATGTACTTACCCAGTCAGTCATGCTGACAGCCAGCAGAAATCTCTGCCAAGAAATATCTAGGAGTTTTAATATCGTTAAAACCTTAGTTCACCACTTTTATGAAAAAATATATTTTCTGATCTAATGTGTTGTTTAAAACCATTGAAAAAAAAATCAGACCTACTTTGTTTTGGCTTTTTCAAGAAAAGGTAGTGAAGTTTGTGTAGACAGTTGATGCAATGTTGAAGACAGAACAGCATTCTTCACTGTTTTCAATCTCCTCCTGTTTAGAGCTGATCAAGATGCCTGACAAAGACAGATGTAAAAATCAATCAGGGAACCACTGAGTGAGGGGGTGTGGACAGGGAGACAGGTGCACCGGGTTATTTTGAGTGAATAGAAGGAAGGAAAGATGGCTGCAGCAGAGGAGCAAAGGCGTTGATGACCGTGGGTGTTATGCTCTGTTATTAGTTGGGCCCCCACCCCCCCACCCCTCCTTTTAAACCCTCTTGGTAATGACAGGGCATAAGAAGCAGAAGGTGGGAGGAGTCTGGAAGAGTATGGGGAGATTGAGAGGGTTAGAACACAGCACCTGCCCAGGGTCGCCGCCTCACCCCAGGAGGTCCTAACTACTGCCGTTTTGGCTGTCCGCTGTGCTGCCTGTGACTGAGCAGCACATTGACACACACACACACACACACACACACAGGGAATAATCTGAAACGTAAAGTGAGACGTCAAGGCAGGACGTGAAGTCAGATGTGCACCTCTGTTTTTTCCCCCTCTTCTTTCCCCGTCCAATACACTTGTTTTTTATTAAAATTTTTCTCATCCTACGAGTACTTTTGTTGTCAGATTGTTTTGCTGAGTTAGAGCAGCTAAATGGAAGCAACAATTTTCAGCAACATTTCCTCATTATGAGAAACTGAAAGTGTCTCCTGCTAACAGCAGTTTTGTCAATTTTTGTAGAACATATTTATCGACTAAATAAATGGCTACATAAACACGTTTTCTAACTGAGTAGTAGGCTTCTGCTGCTAGAGAATCTGTTTTTGATTCAGAAAAAGTGCTTTGTAAACACTTATACACAGGATTTTTTACATGGCAAAATAAGTTGCACCAATAAGAAATGCAGGTGTTTAAAAAAGCTTTAGTTTACTGAATAGACATTGGTGCGTGGGTCACTTCCTTCACAATCTTAAACCCTTAACATTTGGCCCAAAATATCTAAAAACAATGAAACGAGGCTTTTTCTCTGTAAAGGTAACACTCAATATTTTAGAAATAAATTGTGACATTTTGTTGTAAAAAAAAAAAAACAAACATTATCATCCTTTGGTCATCTGGGGGCCCGTAGCTTAAGGGCTCAAAGCCTGGAAATGTACGTAATTTGCTCTGATCCTCGTCAAAGTGGAAGTTTCATAAATCCTTTATCGGTCATTTTCCTTCTTCTGTCCTCTAAAGGAAAAAAATTATTATCATGCTCAAAAAATCTAGATATTAAGTTGATTTATATTTAAATATATTTGAACTGACACCACACTGATTTTATGCCGGATTTTATTAGTATTCGTTTTTTGACTTATCTAAATGCACATATATTCAATAAAATAAAGAATAGCTTTTTAACTCCTTTTTTTGAGTCTTGACAACTTTAAAATTGTTAAAATGGATCTTTCCTTTTTTAAAACTGGCTCTTTTTCAAATTTCAAACAAAGCAGGTAGCATAAAATAGCATTTAGTTTGGAGTACACAGTCCAAGAGTTGTAGATGTTGAATGGAGTCAATTTATTTTAGTCCAGAAGCCACAAAAGCAGTACAGTGGCCCGATACCACACTGGATTCAAGCAGTTAATAGTCATGTTGTTCTCTAATGTCCAGAATGTCGTGAAAACCTATAAAAATGTGTGGAAGCTCTCTTTGCATGTTCACTTCTGAGGTCTTCAGAAAAGTATCCAGAAACGCCCCTACTGGGTGGAAATAAAACTGATCTGTTTTCTGTACAGGGCTGGTTTGTGTGCGAGGACCAGGCCTGTCAGAACAGGACCAGGCGCCTGCCGATCGCCTTCTCCAGACACGGACCCATCTGCCCCGCCTGCACCCGTGCTACGCTCAGACCTGAGGTAATGCACCTACTTTACACTCGCAGAGCTCTGCTCTTCCCTGCTGTGTTGAATAAATGCACACTAGTATAAAGGTGACACACACTAAACCACAACAAGCTGCCTCTTTGCTCACACGCCGAGAGTGAGGTTGACTCGAATCCACTCTCTGGGGCTCTTTGTGTTCTGTGGATCTTTTCCAGATGATGGTGCTATGGAGCTGCGGTCTGAAATCTCCTCATGTGCACTGTATATCTCTGCTTATTAGTGTCACATTTCATCATATGCATGACATAATATCTTCTTTGTCTTGCAGCATCTGTGTGTTTGTGTGTGTTTGTGTCCATATGTCTGTGTAAGAGCTGGTTGGTAGTTCGGCCATTAAAACCACCTGTCTGTGTAGCTCTGCTCTTATGAACACTTTGTTAGTTTGACCACTGGATTTGAGAAAAACACTCTTCCTTTCAATTTGAGCATGACATTTCTCTGTCCCACTCTCACTCTCCTCGTTTCCACCATCGCCTCTCTTAACTCTCTTCTTTCAGTGTCTTTTATATATATATATATTTCTCTGCTCAGCTCCTGTGTGTCTTCCCCCTATTCTGGCTGCTTTGCTCTGTCTGGCGATGTGGCGACAGGTTGTAAACCAGAAGGCCAATTTCTGCTGTCACTGTAGCCACTTAGGCGGCCATTGCTGTGCCTGAGGGCCGTGGCACCTAAACTGCAGGCTGAATACAACATTTAACTTTTCTCTGCTTGCTCATGCAACCTTTTTCTTTCCCACATTTGCTGCCTGCATTCATTTTACTTTACTTTTAACTCCCCAGTCTTTGGATATATCTTTATGTAGCCTACATGTCTGTTTGTATTTAGGTTTGTCTTTTGCTCTTGTTTCATTGTTTCAATAAATAAAGATTTATTAACATCTACCATGTTTTCCCCATTCAAATATGGGACCAACAGGTGAATATTTTGCAGTTGAACTTGTTTGATATTTCCCCTCCTTATTATTTTGTCACCTCATCACATTTTATATGCAGTTTCTCTTATAAAATTGTGTAAAAAATGATTTGATTCAGATATGAAATGGTGATAATTTTATATGATTAAATGCCAACAACAGTTTAGCTTCTTGAACACAAGGCTATTTAATACCCCAGGGGATCATTCATTAATATATTTGGTATCGGCTGATCACTGATCTCCCAAAATTAAGGAAATTGGGGCCGATCGATTGGCCAGCCGATCAATCGGTGCACCCCTAGCTAAAACCACAGTAACCAAATAGAGGTCAGGTAAACACTCAAAACCGTCTCTCTTCTTTACTTTATTTATGTAGTCCTTCATCATACTACTTGCAGTGCCCTGTAAAAGTTTTAATACTCCTTGAAAACGTCCCCATTTTCTCATTTTACTACTAAAAACTTTAATATATTTTATTGGGATTTTATGTGATAGACCAACACAAATTTGAGTATTTTTACTCATATGCAAAATACTATTTGTGGCCAGGCTTCTTCCTGAAAACACCACCTCCACTGTGAAGCAAAGTAGTGGCAGCATCATGCTGTGGGGAAGCCTTCCTTAATCATCTACAGAAAAACTGCAAAAAATGTTGAAACCGGGGCCAAGGTTCACCTTCCCACAGGACAATGACCCTAAACCTACAGCCAGAGCTACAATGGAATAATTTAAATCAAAACATATGCTTATGTTGGGATGGCCCAGTCAAAGTCCAGTCAGAAACCCAACTGAGAATTTGTGGCAAGACTTGAAATTGATCCTTACAAATTCTCTCCATCCAACCCGATTTAACTTGAGCTGTTTGGAACATACTCAGTGAGAAGTGGCTGTACAAATCCACACTTCTCAGATTTGTATTTGTTGAAAAAATGAAACAAATTTTCCTTCTACTTCACTATGCTTTACATTGTTTCTATCACATAAAATCACAATAAAATGTGTTGAAGTTTGTTGTAAAAAAGTTGCATGGCACTGGATATGTAACTGAAATTATGTCAAAAACAGCCAGCAGTAATAATTCCTACCATATGCTGGAGCATTTAATGTGTGTGTGTGTATATATATACAGTACAGACCAAAAGTTTGGACACACCTTTTCATTCAAAGGGTTGTCCTTATTTTCATGACTATGAATATTGTAGCTTCACACTGAAGGCATCAAAACTATGAATTAACACATGTGGAATTATATACTGAACAAGGAAGTGTGAAACAACTGAAAATATGTCTTATATTTTAGGTTCTTCAAAGTAGCCACCTTTTGCTATGATTACTGCTTCACACACTCTTGGCATTCTGTTGATGAGCTTCAAGAGGTAGTCACCTGAAATGGTTTTCCAACAGTTTTGAAGGAGTTCCCAGAGATGCTTAGTACTTGTTGGCCCTTTTGCCTTCACTCTGCGGTCCAGCTCACCCCAAACCATCTCGATTGGGTCAGGTCCCGGGACTGTGGAGGCCAGGTCATCTGGCGCAGCACCCGTCACTCTCCTTCTTGGTCAAATAGCCCCTTCACAGCCTGGGGGGTGTTTGGGGTCATTGTCCTGTTGAAAAATAAATGATGGTCCAACTAAACACAAACCGGATAGAATAGCATGCCGCTGCAAGATGCTGTGGTAGCCATGCTGGTTCAATATGCCTTCAATTTTGAATAAATCCCCCAACAGCGTCATCAGCAAAGCACCCCCACACCATCACACCTCCTCCTCCATGCTTCACGGTGGGAACCAGGCATGTAGAGTCCATCCGTTCACCTTTTTCTGCCGCACAAAGACACGGTGGTTGGAACCAAAGATCTCAAACTTGGACTCATCAGACCAAAAGCACAGATTTCCCTGGTCTAATGTCCATTCCTTGTGTTCTTTACCCCCAAACAAGTCTCTTCTGCTTGTGCCTGTCCTCAGCAGTGGTTTTGCAGCTATTTTACCATGAAGGCCTGATTCACACAGTCTCCTCTTAACAGTTGTTCTAGAGCTCTGTCTGCTGCAGGACCTCTGTGTGGCATTGACCTGTTCTCAAATCTGAGCTGCTTTTAAACCCTCGATTTCTGAGGCTGGTGACTCGGATGAAACTTATCGTCCGCAGCAGAGGTGTTTTCTTGGTCTTCCTTCCTGGGTTGTCCTCATGTGAGCCAGTTTCTTTGTAGCGCTTGATGGTTTTTTTGCGACTGCACTTGGGGACACTTCAAAGTTTTTCCCAATTGTTCGGACTGACTGACCTTCATTTCTTAAAGTAATGATGGCCACTCGTTTTTTCTTTACTTAGCTGATTTTTTCTTGCCATAATACAAATTCTAACAGTCTATTCAGTAGGTCTATCAGCTGTGTACTGTATCCACCTCCTGCACAACACAACTGATGGTCCCAACCCCATTTATAAGGCTTGAAATCCCACTTATTAAACCTGACAGGGCACACCTGTGAAGTGAAAACCATTTCAGGTGACTACCTCTTGAAGCTCATCAACAGAATGCCAGGAGTGTGCGGAGCAGTAATCAAAGCAAAAGGTGGCTACTTTGAAGAACCTAGAATATAAGACACATTTTCAGTTGTTTCACACTTCCTTGTTCAGTATATAATTCCACATGTGTTAATTCATAGTTTGGCCTCACCTCTCCTGGATTCATTTGAAGCTATGTGTGATGGGTCATTGGCAACAAATTGACAAAAATCCAAAAGAGGGTTGAGAGAACTTTAACTGTAAAGGTGTGAATGAAACACATTTTTCAGCCCTGTCATTTAAAGGTTCCACTTACTACCTTCAGCTTTTCAATGCAGAATAGTCATTAGTTGATTTTTAGTCTTTAATATCTGACCACTATATGGTCCTTTTTGTTAAAGACTGTCAGCCATTCAGGGAAACAAGCATCTGCCCTGCTGAAGTGCCCTTAAACCAAATGCTCAAACTCTAATTACAGCCACTGAACTCTCTCTGTGTTGCATATTTTTCAGGAAACATTTATATTATGGCTCATAGTCGGCTAATATTGGCTGCTCCGTATATGGTAACACAGTTGTCTGAATCGAGCCGGTACACAGAGAGTAATAGCCCAGCAGCTTACATATTTAATTGGTGCTAATTATACGAAGCACTCAAGAGGTCATTCAGTGGCTGTTTGAGCTGGCGGTAGTGAGACTGCTCAGAGACGGGAAGACGATGAATAAGCAGCCATTTTCCAATCAGACATCTGATTTCTTTAATAAGAGTTTGGGTTATTTGAATCTTCCATCTGATTGTTAGTCTGCTTGATCTCTGGCTTTATTGATGTCTGTCAGTATTTTCAGGGGTTACTGAGTAAATGTCGTCATTCAGCATCCTGATGGACAATTACGGATCTTCCTTCCTTAATATTCTGTTCATAAACAACTTATCTTTGTCTCTGAGTTCCTCCTCTGGTACATTATCCATTGCTGTGGGTTCTGTTTCTGCCCTTTCCTCCATCCATCTCTTCATCTCTCTCGCTCTGCCTCGTCCTTTTTTCCCCTCCCTCCCTCTCTCTCTGGACACAGATTCAGAGCGTGATCTGATCTCCATGTAATGGGAGAGTAATAGGCACTCTGCCTTGATTGGTTGGTAATTTGGGGGAGTTATGCACAGGTGCAATTTGTAATATTTTCAGTAAATTAAATTTCTTTCTCTTCCTCTCTCCATCTCTCCTCTGTGCTTAATTCCTTTCATTCCTCATCCAGTTTAAAATATCTGTCCCAACTTTTGGTTTCCCTTTCCTTTTCTTCCTCTTCTCCTTTCTTTTCATTTCTTTCCTTTTCTCCTTAGCTCTTATGCTCATTCTGTCTTCTCTTGGCACATTCTCTCTCTCTCTTACCTCCTCCCTCTCTGCCTCCCTCTTTTTCTCCCCTCGTTTTATTGATGTACGCTCAGGCGCCCATTAGAGCTCCCTTTTTCCCTCTAGTGGAAATTGCAGCATGTTAATTTTCACACAAATTACGGCAATAGCAGGTATCTCTATTTGATACATTATAGCGGGAGCAATCAGAGATAATTGAGTGCCTTTCAGAGGGAGACGGCTGCATTCACTGCCGGCTCAAAGCTGCCCCATTATCGCCTAATCGCTCTTTAAACACTGAATTTTGCTGAACAAAAATTCTTGTCATAATTTTGCTTAAGTGTATTTGGAAATCACAGTCCTTTGAGCGAGGATAATTGAAATCAAATCCCTTTCACTGGAGCTGACATTTCTACATTTCCCCCCAATTGAAATTAATTTCAAAAATTGAGCATGAATATCTTCAAATAGCAGGCAATTATGCCTTTCAATGGGGAGAAATTACCGGTGCTGAATCGTTTGAGGCTTGCGGGCGAGAGCACCAGTTAAATGCCTTTGTTTCCCGCCGTGTTTGCCTAGTAAAGATTTACATATATTGACTCATTATGGTGTCTTGTGAAGCTGATCGGCGTGACTACCACAACCGGCAATAATGCTCATCGCATCTGAAAAGCTCAAGAGTTTTAAAGCCTCCTGGCCTCACAGCTGAGGGGGGGAAAATGTATGTTTGTTTCTCTGTCTCCCTCCTCTCTCGTTTTTCTTTCTTTTTTCTATTTTTTTTAAAGCTGCAGCTGCAGTTCTGCAAGGTCTTAGATGTTGCAGCTTTACACATTTTTCCAGGACATGTTTGCAGAAACGCTGAAGAAGTGTATCGATAGGAAAGCGTGCAGCTAGAGGCCGTGTTTGTGCATAAATTGCAGAAACCCTGTGGTGAACGCGTTGCAGCCTGGCTTTGTGTGTGCTGGTTTTCCCTGCTTGCATGCATGCAGAAATATTGTCAGAGTGACTACCTTTTTATTAACTGCCTCACTGGTGTAGAAGAGCAACAACACGGTGCAGAAAAGTACATGTGTCACTTATAGGTGACCCAGGCAACTAGTATCAGGGTATTAACGCATAATAAACATGTATAACCTGATCTAATTACTTTTATTTAAAAAAGTAAAGCAGGAATTATTCCGACTGCTGCAAAAAATTACCGTTACAATTATTATGTTTACTTTTAACATTGATGTACTTTAACATTCATTTATAAACTAATAATGCTGACACATGGACTTAAAGTAAAAACATAAATAGTCATCGTTGTGAACGTGTTTATCTTACTGAGAAATAACTAAATAGCTAAAACAGAGCTGATGCATATTGGAGCCAAGGATGCTGGAGTAGATAAACAGTGGATCCATACAGATAAAAGCAGCATACTAGCTGTTGGTGCCGTTGCTGTCGTGACCCAATAGTTGGTGTCACACGTCTTTTCCAGAGTTATTAAATGAGGATAGTTTTGGGAGCCATGGACTTATTGCACATAATATTTTACTGTTTTGCTATTCTTCTCTCTTCAGTTAGAATAACATTGGGAGTTGGAATTAGCTGGTTCATTTATCTGAGTGGGTAGACCCTGTAGGTTGCTTTAATAGACATGTTTCTAGTAGTTAGCCAATTGGTCTTAAAACTATTTTACCTTTTTAAAAGTGTTCGGTGGTACCCCTTCAGTTTCCATGATATTGCTGTCTGTGTTTTTCTTTCCAAACAGCTGAAAGAGGAAAACTTAGTAGCCGTCTTTCATTAGGACTAACCAGTAAAGTCCTCATATCATCAGAGATGAGTTTCACTCTTTGTTTCAGAGATTTTCCCTGTTTTGTGGAAGTAGAAATATTCCCAAACAGCCCGATTCTTATTTTCTTTTAAGCCAGGGGAAAAATGTAGCAGCCTACTTTTAGCTAGCTGACTGGCAGTGCACAGCAACAAGTGGGTAGAGGGGTACAATATTGTAGCGGTTTTTAAAGGGTAGCTTTTTAAAAACTTGGTATAGCTGTATTCTGGTAACCAGACCAAAACTAACTAGGGACGACTACAGTGGTTATTTTATTGTGTGAGATATTTTATCCTGTAGCTCTGGAGTTTTCGATTCATTTATATCACTTACCGCACGTTTTAATGCGCCTCCCCTTTTTCTACATACTGTGCATCCTTTCTTCATGCTTTTTTTCTCTTAAATGTGTGTCTTTCTGTGTTTTTGAGTCCTTACAAGGGATAAGGCTGTGTAAATGTGTATTTGAGGGAGGGTAGTGAGCCAGGATGCTGGAGGCAAAGGAGCAAAGGGGTTCGAGGTGGGGGCTGGGGGGGTTCCGACACTCCCGAGAGAGAGGCAATTTCACAGCTGGTTTGCTCCTTAGGCAGTCAGGCTGAAAATGCTGCAGATTTGTGGAGCAAATTGAAATGGTGTCAGTGCGGGAACAAAGCGCCGTGCTGAATGACGAGGTAGGTGTGTGTGTGTGTGTGTGTGTGTGGAAGAGAGTGAGGTGGGGTTGCGGGGCTCTAAATTCAATAACAATCCTGTTACATTTTAGCCACACCTCTCTGACACCTGTCAGTCAATCGTTATGCAGCGACTGACCCGCCCACAATCAGCAGTATATTGTTCCAATGGTAGTTTCTGTGTGTGTGTGTGTGTGTGTGTGTGTGGGTGGGTGTCTTTTATGTTTCAAGAGGAAGAGGTGGCGCGTGGTGCTTGTGCCGACTGAGCTTGTTCAACCTTGGCAACCGTAACCGAGGCTCCATTATGGGATGTGCATGGTTTGGTTGTTGACTAGGCAGTGCATCAACGGTCAACAGCTGTGCGTGCCATGTGGGCAGCGATAGAAAGCCATTAAACACTCACACACTCTCTCACTTACACACATCACATAGTTTGCATTTAGCTGCATTAGATACTCTCACCACTTGATTATGCCACAGCAGTAAAAACTGAAATTACAATTACGCACGTTGCCGATTGGCAGGTATAATGGGCACACACAAACTCCCTTTGCGAGCAGGAATTGTCAGGGGATTCTTCCTGGTGGTAATAATGAAGCACTCGGCGCACACCTGATGGCAGTGTGGGGTCGAGGCTTAGCGTGCCCTCTGCAGTGTAGCTGGGAAATGACGAGCCAATAACTGCAATTAAACATGCAGTATAATGGCTAATCAAATTGACAGCCTCGGCTGTTCACATGCCTTTCTCACAATGGCTTATCACAACAAACTATTATGAGGGAGGGTGTATCAGGTCTGATCCCCTCTCTTCTGCCTCTCTCTCTCCTCTTCTCTCTGTTTTTGCTGTCTCTCATGTCTTTCTCTCTCTCCTTGGCTGCTCTTCTTTTTCCCTCCCACTGCTCTGTCTAGCTCATCCTCTCCGTCTCTTTCCCCCTCTCTCCCTTTGGCACGCTGTCATGTGGCTCCGCTTAATTGCAGTGGAAATTAACAAAGCAAGCAAATTTGTTTTCTTGCTTTACTGTGTCACACAGAGGAAGGGGGATGCTAGCAGGGAGGTGCAGTCATTTAAACGGGAAGCCTCCTCACAGGATCTTGCTACCACCTCCATTATTCTGTTTTGCATGTTTTATTTCTTCTAGAATCGACTTTTAACAATAATAAAGACCGTCTACCTCTGTTTAATAAGTAGTGATTAAGTTTGTTTTAGGTCTGATCGGATTTTTATTTTGCTTCTGAGTGAAATGGTTGTCTGAGTAGCAGCCATCATAAGGACTCATCATATTCTCTTAAATGCTGAGAAAAGGAGCGCTGTTGCTTCCTTTATGATCTCGTTTAGTATAGGAAGCACTCGTTATCATTCTGTTTATAGAAAAGTGAAAGATCCTTCTGACAGTACTTTTGGTCCCCAGTGCAATAGTTCTCTATCAGAATATGTATTTGTAAGAGAAATATCCGAGTCTGGTAAAACAAGGTAAAGTTGTAACATTTAGTTTTTTGTTTCAGGGTTCTTACATAGTCATTTAAAGTCTTAAGTGGTATTGTTAATTAATAATGATTTTTTTTCATAGCCTTGAATGAGTATGGTAAAGAAAACCAAATAAGAAAAATGTTTTGGTCTTTATTCCATTAATCAGACAAAAATCAGACCTTCTGGAAAATAAATAACATTTATATCCTGCACCCTTGATGTGCCTCAACAAATGGCAAATGTTTGTTTTTTGGTAAAGAGGCACCAATGAATCGCCTGATTGAAGGTGAGCGATTTTAGGTTTGACCACTCCTGATTGGCCGATCAAAACTTCAAATCCAGTCTTTTTTTCAGTTGGTTAACACACCAGGCCTAGATGGTGACAAGTCTCATTGACTGCAACATTCTTTGGTACAGAAGCTATTACTGAAATGAGAGAAACAGACATAAAATGAACCCTTTTTACTTCATTATTTACAAAATCTGGGACAAGAAGTCAGCTGCAAAATCTCTGATGTGTCCATCTCTACATTTTCCAGTTACTGGCAGAACTCACAGATTGTTTGGCTGTTTTAACCTGGACCTTTTGGTTCTTAAAAAATAAAATTTGGTATAGTGAAATGGGATTAATTCCTTATTCTATTACTATCAAAATATGAATATCAGAATATGATTTTTTTTTCAACATAGATTAATGTTTAAATTATGCCCTTCATCCATGGTTTGCCACCTCGAAACCAGTTTTTTTGTCCAACTCATTAGAAGCGCCAAGAAATCAACTTGTGACCAGAATCTGATGATTTGAAGCCTTACCGGCCCTGACTGGTGATTGGCCAGTCTGAAACTGAATATCCAATTGTTTTCTGTTTATTGAACACAGCTAGCCTAAGCGCTAACAACATTTTCTGTGTAGAAGTTGTTAGAGAGGGAAGAAGCCTCAGTTCGCTCTTTTCACTCTTTTCCAAAGTGGAGATCAGATATCAGAACCCAAACATAAATACACTCTTATTTTAAAAAGAACAGTTTCACTGCTTCTTTGACCTCTAGACATTGACTGATCAGAGTTTTAAAGTGGACCTGGGGTTCTTACATCAGGTTGGCCTACTAATACACCAAAACTTTAGTACTTACTAGGTAATTACATGGTAATTATTGAACTGTAAAAGAAAGCATTACCACAAACTGAAAGCATCGCAGCTCACAAACTGAGCTAAATAATCTGAGTTTAATGTGGGATTATGCTGTCCAGAGTTTTTTTTTTAGGTATTACAGATTTTAAAATAAAGTTTATCTAAGTTGGTCCTGATTTAAAGAAATAATAAAAGGTAGAGCAATAGTTTTTTTGGGACATTACGAAGGCAGAAGCCAGGTTTAGCAATACTTCATGTGTTGTGGAACATATAAATAATAAAAACCCAACTAGGCAAATATTATGTATTAAAATGTTCAGAATAACATAAACACAGTTGTAAAATCTAGGGTTTCGATTTTTGAGAAAATCTCTTGAAAACCTTTCTTATAATGTTTTTTAATAATTAATTAATAAAGTTGTATGTTGGATTATTTTATATTACATATACTACCTACAGGGGTTGGACAATGAAACTGAAACACCTGTCATTTTAGTGTGGGAGGTTTCATGGCTAAATTGGACCAGCCTGGTAGCCAGTCTTCATTGATTGCACATTGCACCAGTAAGAGCAGAGTGTGAAGGTTCAATTAGCAGGGTAAGAGCACAGTTTTGCTCAAAATATTGAAATGTACACAACATTATGGGTGACATACCAGATTTCAAAAGAGGACATATTGTTGGTGCACATCTTGCTGGCGCATCTGTGACCAAGACAGCAAGTCTTTGTTATGTATTAAGAGCCACGGTTTTCCCCGGGTAATGTCAGCATACCACCAAGAAGGACGAACCACATCCAACAGGATTAAACTGTGGACGCAAGAGGAAACTGTCTGAAAGGGAGGGTTGGGTTTCAACCCGGATTTTATCCAAAAAATATAAAAAACCAAAAAAAAGGCCCCAAATCACGGCAGAATTAAATGTGCACCCAACTCTCCTGTTTCCCCCAGAAAACTGTCCGTCGGGAGCTCCACAGGGTCAATATACACGCGGGGCTGCTATAGCCAAACCTTTTTGGGGGCTTGTGCCAATGCCCAAACGTGGTTTCAATGGTGCAAGGAGCGGGAAATCTTGGGCTTTTGGACAATGTGAAACATGTATTTTTCTCTGATGAGTCCCCCTTTACTGTTTTTCCCCCCAATCTGGGAGATTACGGTGGGGAAAGAAACCCAAAGAAGGGGCCCCCCCCCACCCGCTTTGCATGCCCAGGGGGAAGCATGGGGCTGGATCAAATGAGGTTTGGGCTGCCATATCCTGGCATTCCCCCTTGGGGCCCCAATACTTGTGCTAGATGGGTACGTCACTGCCAAGGACTACCGAACCCTTTTTGAGGACCATGTGCCCCCAATGGTTTTAAAACTGTATCCTGAAGGCGGTGCCGTGTATCAGGATGACAATGCACCCAAACACACAGCAAGACTGGTGAAAGATTGGTTTTGATGAACATGAAAAGTGAAGTTTTAACATCTCCCATGGCCTGCACAGTCACCAGATCTAAAAATTATTGAGCCCCTTTGGGGTTGGGTTTTTGGGGAGCGAGTCAGGAAACGTTTTCCTCCACCAGTATCAAGTAGTGACCTGGCCACTATCCTGCAAGAAGAATGGCTTAAAATCCCTCTGACCACTGTGCAGGACTTGTATATGTCATTCCCAAGACGAATTGAAGCTGTATTGGCTGCAAAATGAGGCCCTACACCATACTAATAAATGATTGTGGTCTAAAACCAGGTGTTTCAGTTTCATTGTCCAACTCCTGTATATATAATACATTCCTAATATAGCTTAAACACATTAGTCCACATTCTTTGTGTGTTTTTGATGAAGCTGTAGTTTCAGTTTTCTCCTCCCTCTCACTCATGCTTTACCAAATGTGGTTTTAAAAATGGATCAAAAGAAGAGGTCGAATGAAAGATATGTTGTATCTTGAAGGTGTGGATCTTTTACACATTTAATGCATTAAGGGATGGCATATATTAAGAGTATTATTGCAGATTATTGAACGTAGGCATTGAGGGAAGGTATGCATGCAGTGTTTTCCAGATTGGATGATGTCGTCAAATGAAATAAAGTAAAACAGAAAAAATTTTTATATTGCAATAAGAATAATGTTAAACCGAGGGTCTAAAGAGTATAAATAGTATTTAGTGAGTACGTAAAAAATCCCTGGACTTTTCTGTCCCGCTACATCACTGATCTAGGCCTAGGCTCTCATTTATCTGCAGAGTGCAGGTTAAGATGTTCCTCAAAGCTGCTTCTGCTGCAGCTCCAAGGACCTGAATAGCTGGTGAAGCTCATCATTGGTGACACCCTAATAATTCCTTTGCTAACCTATGGTTCTTCATTTTAGCTAAGCTAGTGACATATTTTAACTCCTCTGATTGCTTACACTTATGGAACATGTGGCATGTCAACAGGTTTCTGTTGAAATGAATAGAGCTGCAGCAGTTAAGAGTTATCTGTGTTGCACGTATGCATGAAACTGTCAGTAGAGAAAAAGTAGTTTAGTTTTTCATTGGATTGAGTGTATGCACGGGTCAGCATGAGATTTTTTCACAGTATTTGCCATGATGGAATGAAATGGAAATGCAGCAATTATTTCCACTGCTGCTGAAATAGTTTAACACACTCCTGTTTAAATAATGTTCTCTGTAATAGTTGTTTGGTTTGATTCTGATTCACAGACTAATTGTGGTGGAATTTTCTTATCAAAGTGAGAGAGAAGTCAGCTCATTAATAGACAAAGGCCGGACTTTTCACAGACTAACAAAAGTGTAAACATGCGCTAATTATTGTATAGCTTTCAAGTGATTTATATGCAGAATATTATTTGGTTTAAAGGGTCATCTGTACTCCCTTTATTCTTACAATTGGGTCCACCCGATTGGCCTTACAACAGCCATGCTGTTAGGTACTATATCCACTAGGGGGCGGTTCTGAGTTAGCTTTTGAAATCTGAGGTTTCAGATATTAGCAAATCGTTCGTGATCGCAACATGGCGACAGTGGAGGAAACCTTCATAATTAACGTCAGTATGAGACATAAAAAGAGTAACCGTAGCAGACGAAGGTTGTCTGTGCTTCCATTAAATACACTGTGGAATGTAAATGAAGAAGTTCCACTATTTCTCTCATGGTCTTCTTCTTCTTCGTTCTTTCGCTGATCTTATGTGAGCTATACTGCACCACACTGCCCCTAGGATTACTGGTGGTATTGTTGCGTTTTGATATGCGAGCTTTACATTTTAAATTCTAATTGTGTATTCCTATTGGATAAGGATAATACAAAAATAAAAGGAGTAGGTGCCTCTCAAACATATTGAACATGCTTACAGATAAAGGAAGGAATAAAGGGGAAATTGGTAGCTTGACTATGAAATCTCAAACGTCTGCGGACAATACACACAGAGTAAGCCCCGACTCTGTGGGAACTGTGTCTCACTGCATTGTTCTCCGTATATCTTGCATATGACTGAACAAATGACCTGCTTGGACCTTGCTGTGTCATAACTGCCTCTCTGTTTTCTTCGCCGATATATCACTATGTTTTTGAATCCATACTGTTCTCTAGACCCAGACAGATTGAAATCAGAATAACAAATCCGCGAAGCAAACGTCCTGATCTTAGGCAGCATGTTCAGGCAAGAATCTTCACAGCTGACGGTAACATTGGACGGAAGTGCTAGGGTGTCATATAATCTTTTGGAGTAGTGTTGTTCACACACTCAGACCGTTTCTAGCATGATTTGGTTGCATTAACAGCATCTGTTTTCTCTTTGCAGTACTCCGAGAAGGCCCTGTACAACCAGCTCTGCTTCTACAGATACATCTTTGACTGGGACTACGCAGTGGCCAAAGTTCTGCAGACTGAGGAGAGAAGTAAGACTAGCAGCTGCTTTTCTTTGGGTTCTATCGACTGATTCAGACTCCAGTTTTTGTAGTTAATGCTCTGCTTTACTGACTTTGGGACTGAAATCAAGTTAGCAGGGCTGCCGAGAAACTTTGAATTTTAATAACTTAACAATGCTTTCTCGCACATACAACATAACATTAGCAATCAAAGTCTCAACATAAACCTTTTACCCAAGCTGCACTTAAAATATTCACCGGTGGTGTGACACACACACAGTCACAAGTTGCGGCACCCAGGCATTGGTTATGGGGGGGGGTTAAGGACATTCAGCTCCTCGAGTCGACAGCCCTAATTTAGGAGACGGATTCAATCACACACACATACAGAATGCAAAACGCTCCAATCACTGGAAGAAAGAAGGAAAGAGCCCTCCATCTCTCTCCCTCTACCCTCACTGTCCATCTCTGCTGCTTTCTCTCCTGTGCTCCCTCTCTTTTTTTTTTTGTCTCTCTCTCTCTGCCTCTCTTGGACAGGCACTCGTTTGGCTGTGTTGATTGAAAACAGGTTTTAGATTTGGGGAAATGATAGGGCGAGTAATGGGCGCGCTGACGAAGGATAGCCCTTCTCCTGTAATGGGACATGGAGCGTATATTTCCCCCCTTGGACTCAAATAGACGCTACTCCAGCGGTCCGGGTGCACTCAGTAGGCGTCAGCCACAAGGCCTCTTTACCCACAGTTCTCCCTGATTGATGTCACTTGATTAGAAAGGGCCGCCAGGCCGAGTGATTTATTTATTTGATTAAATATTTATGTATGTATGTTATTTATGTATGTATGCCTGAGTTTCGCGAGTGTGTGAGCTCAGGCCAAAGTGAGGCAGCAAAGGAGCGAGACAGCAGACTTAAATATAACGTGTAATCAACAGATGACCACTCAGAAAACGGAGGGAGCTGAAATAGAGGGATTGGGCCAGTGTAGGAAAAGAGGGGGTGGGGGACTAACATGATTATAGCCTCCATTTTTGCTTTCTTTTTATTTCCGTCTTTGCCCAGATGCAAGAAATCATCACCAATCAATTCCTGACTTTCCTCTTTTCTTTAGGTTCTCTTGTGCAATGTGGCGCTGTTGATTTGATTTGTGTGCACTTCCTGCTCTTTTTTTTTTGTACGTCTCAGTCCTGGACGCTACGTTTGTGTCCGCGGTCACATTGTATGGAATATATGCTCATCATTCAAAGGCCGCAGTTTTTGTCAGATGGTCGTGAATCAGTTTATACGATCTTAACTAGTAAAAGCCTGAGAGCTTAACCCCTGATCGAGAGTTTGACCAGGAAATAAATCAAAAATGGCTTTTTATTAGAGATGAACAGAGAAATCAGCAGGCGGTCCAGCTTGACTGGACCTGACCTGTGACAGTTCAGTCTATCTCCAGCGGTCACTGGGTGAGATGTGGTTTACACCAGTGGTCCCGAACCCCCGGGCCGCGTACCGGTACCGGTCCGTGGATCAATTGGTACCGGGCGGCACAAGGCCACCCACCCCCCCCCTTGTTCAAACTGCCCTTAATTAAACATAGACATGTGTGGTATCCTCTGAAACATCAGAATCTTGGCTAAAAGCCGATATAAACCATTTCTACGAACACCAAGCACAGTTAAAACTACAAGCAGTTGAATCAGAAAGTAAACACATCCTACAAAATGGATGTGAAGTCTTGGCCTCTGCTTCCTGATTGGTGGGATTGATGTGAAAGACTTGGAGATAACTTTATTCTACTGGCTCTAAGGATGAAAATGAGGGGTCATTTGTGGAATTCGGCCCATCCAAACTCTAGTTATGGTCATGCATAACGGCGCGTGTTTCAAAAATCCACATCGAGTTCAAACAGGGCAGAACCGATTATGCAGCTGAGCGTGTATATGTTTTTTAAAATAATTTTTCGTGTTGGATTATTTGGTTTTTTTAAGCCCAATGGCTTCCCGAAAAATAGTTTTAAACCATGGATGAAGTATTGGACCAAATTACGGCTGAGTTTTGTGCTTAGGACAGCAAATGAATACCGGGACCGTGTTTTTCTCAGACGATGGGACAAGAAAGAGTGCCGCAGCTTGACTAAAGGTATGTTCATAAAGATGCAGGTGGATTCACTCCTGCTACTTTTGGTCCGCTTTACACGGAACAAAACGTCTCTTCGAACTTAACAAGCCATTGTCGCTGGTATCAAAGGTGTATAAAGTTATAAAATCATACCTGCACGTTGCTTAGCAACACGTTGTGGGAGAGAACGCCGTCTCTTGCTTGTAGCGCGCATTCGTCGACGCTGTTTCAAAAGTATAAATTGAAGGCCGCAAAACATGCCGCTGCGTGTTGTCGAGTTTGTGAGACTCAGCAGGCACACCAACTTGTCCCCCACTATATCTTTTGATTATGAGTCTAATCACCATTTGGGACAGTTGAATCCTAAAAAAATTGATCGTGATCGCTGAACCAATCAAAGCGAGTAAGATCTGGTGCCCTCACCCCATTACCTTCTCTTACTTGGGCTATCTTTGTGTGAGATTAAATCTTTTTTGATCTGACACATTTTAAAGTCTCAAAACAGAAAAAGCTGATGAAATCCTTAAAGTAGGAAATACATTTTTGTGCCACAGTAACCACATTTCTTTGCTGTAGACTATAAGTTGAGTAGAGAAAGTACTCGTATTGTCATTTGTCTAACCAGATGCAAAACAAACCTAAAAAAGTCTGGTATGAAAGAACAAAAATACAAGACGGCGATGTTGAGAAATAACCAGCACCTGTTGCTATAGCGACTTGAATGCAACACGTTTTTGGCTGCATCAGTCAGTCCTCTGGTCTCACTTGCAAACCAAATGATTAATTTCCTCCACAATGTGAGAAAAGATACACATATAAACACCTTCATGCAGCTATAAAGTATAGGTTGAAGGTGTTATCCATCCGTTCTGGGGCAGTAATACCCCATATTACTGCATTACGCACCCAGGGGCCTCACCGCTCAGATTACAGGGAGAAAAGCATATAGTTCTACACACCTCACTCAGCTCTGGGAGTCTGGTTCATCTCTCTGGTGCTGATTTTGGTAAACTTTTTTTTGGTAAACAGTTCGACTGGTGTAGAAATGCAATGGGACCCCCCCCCCCGATGCTTGCTATGGCACCATCCTGCTACTGAAAATACATATAATCCTCTGAGCTGTATGCCCTCTTCCAATATACTCATTAACTTGTATTGTTTACATCAGGATTCACAGCAGCAAATATTTCCCCTTGTTGAAATGCCCACGTCGGCTGGTGATGCCTCAACTGTCACTCTATTAATACTCCATATTTTCCTCCAACTGTTGCTTTAACGTTGGCTTTGGCTCATGGTGCAGAGTGACAGAGCGGTGATTATGAACGTGAGGCACGGCTGTTGGATCAGCGCTGGAAACTGCTAGCTCGCTGGTAAGAGAGCGGGTGTTTCTACCTGCGCTCGTCTCAGGAGCTCGCTCTCAAGCTGTCACACTCCATGCCCCATATTTACATGTCGGAGAAACGACTTAAGAGTCGCTGGGTTTGGTCGTTTGAGGGGATTTATCTTAAAGAAAGAAATAGAATATGTGAACATTTTCCTGTGCTGCTGTTAGCTGAAATTAAATGTGCATCATGACCATACCTGTCAGTTTAGATAATTTCTGTTTTTATGCTGCAGGTAACCATGATGCAGGCTCAAGGTGTATTTTCAACCATGCATTGAACATATATAATACAAGACATTAATGGGAAATTGCACATAAGAGCTCTGACTCAACGCAGATTGTAATTTAGCTGTGTGTTCTCTGCAATCCTCTGCTGGGTCCATTCATGTGTGCACGCGCGCGTTCTGCAAGCCCGTCTTATCTGCATGTAAGTTGCGTTTTTTGCGCCTGATTGCTGCGACTGAGTAAAACATGGAGGTAATTTCATCCGCCACAGGAGATCTCTAATAGATTACACACAGAGGTGCGTGCACAATGAGAGAGGGAGAGAGAGGAAACGCACGCTGTCCGTTCTTTAGCTGGGAGCATGCCGTATCAATGACTATTAAATCATTTTGTACCTTCTTCCCTGTTCTCTCTGCTCTCCCCCCCCACCCCTTCGTCCCCTCCTCTAGGTCTCAGTCTTGAGTGTGGGCAGTATGATTGCGTGTGTGAGCAATAATGTAATTTCACCGCATTGATAAAATAAAAATTGTCCTTGAGCTGTGCTTTTCTAATGATCCATTTACAGACCGCTTCCCTGCAACCTCTCTGGCGCTCTGCATTTAGCCCTCCTCCTCCTCCTCCTCCTCCTCTTCCCACTCTGTCTTTTCTCTCCTCTTCTCCTATTTTCTTCCCTTCTCCATCTTCCTCTTCCACGTTCCCCCTCCCTTCTTCTCCGCTGATACAAACCGGGGTGGCAAAATCCACGGGTGCGATTGTCAAATCAATTATTCATTCTGTGCAATTACACTCACACAAAGAAGTTTCCCCGTGCTCCGAGTAGTGATTAAATTAACTGCTATTCCAGCTGCCCGTCGCCACCAGCCTAATAGAATATTCATGGAGGCGGCCGACAGAATGGCCGATCTCCATTAACTTCATCATGCTCACTTAATTACAGGCTTGTTATTGTATTTACACCTAGTTAGAGCGTGCAGAGCCCTGATCTACTTGTGCCCGGCTCCACCGGAGTGTGCGCGAGTGTGTGACAACACCTAGTTAGAGCAGAGATAACCTCTGGTAGGCTCACTGTGCACGCGCACATGTGCTGGACTTAACGTGTGTGTGTGTAAGAATGTGTCCAAGATCAAAACATTGGTTCATTTCCATCATCTGCTAAAATTATGAAATATATTGGTTGTTACTACTTTGGAATTGTCCATTTTTCCTCTGATAGGCTTCGATCGACAGATCAGGTAGTAAAATATCTGTAGGGGGGTTTTCCCTATTAAATGCATCAAAACTCCCAACTCCCACCATCTTCAGTCTATGAACTCATCAGTCAACATGTCCTTGGAGACACATAAGAAAACAAAATTCCCTCCATCGATGTATAAAACTTCCTTCCTTCCATCTATCCATCTTCCCACATCCATCCGTCATCCATCCAAGTCTTTACTTTATTCTTTCCTTTTTTTATTTATACTTTAAAATGACCCAAATCCCCAATTGGTGACTTTGTGTGGGGAAACCAGGATTTTCCCGATGGGTGCGGCTGTAATTATCACAGTAATAATAATGTTATTTATGTTCACATGTTTTAGCAGAGATAGATTTATTGTAGTTTTTCAGTGGTTATTACACAAAATGATTTGCTGCTCTTTATAGAGTTACACTTGGACTGAAACGGTCTGAAATTAGCTGGTGAATTAGTTGAGATGTCTGTTTCGATGGCTAGCCTGACGTCAGCAGCTTTACAGACATGCCTCTTTTAGCTTGCCAAGTGTAGTAGCGGTGTTGCCCTTAGTGTCCTCTTCAGAGAGAATGATTTTTGCAACCTGGAATACTTTCAAATAGCTGAATTTGCTTTTCATGTTAAAGAAGGAAAGGTGTAATAAACCTTGATAGTCCTGCTGACCAGCAGTGTGCAGCAACTTGTGGGGAAGGGGGTTATTGCATACTCGTTGCTCCCTAAACCCGGAGAAAACTCAGGATCGTAACGGCACTTTTCTGGAATCTCACTTTAAACCGTAGAAACGGAGGGATGGAAAATCCTCCCGGCTTTTAAACCTTATACTTGATGCCGGTGGCCGGGACCATACCTTTCCCCTATAGCACCCTCCACCCTTCCCTTCTACTTCCGCCTCTCGCTCCCTCAAAAGTGGAGAGTACTCATTTGAACCACAGTCCCCCACCGTGCTCCGACTTGCGGAGAGATCTCTCTCTCTCTTTCTTTTCTTCTCTGTGACTCTTAAATCATTCTTTTTATCTGTTCGCCTCACAGTGATTGGGTTGGAAAAAGAAGGAGGGAAGAAGTGGGAGGGAGGGGAAGGGGAGAATTATTTTCTTCTACCTTTCAGAAAATGATGACATGATTGCTTTCGCTTGATCATGCATCATCACCCCCTTTCTATTCCCCGGATAAATAGTCTCTCCCTGCCTCACCTCTCCTCTCCCCCCTCGGCTCCTTCCATCCCCGTAGAAATGAGGATTATCTGGTAATAGTTGCTGCTGCCGTTTAAGTCAACCACACCATCTTCCACACATGGACGTGTGATACTGTTTGGCTCGTGCATGTTCTTTAGCGGCTGAGTTACTAGGCTTTTTAAGTGTTTAACTACCTGCGTTGTCGTGTATATATTCGTTTAGTGCATGTGTGTATCTAACCTTTGTTCCTCCGTGTTGTCAACGGGGCCGTATTTATCCAGTAGCCACTAATGCAGCAGACAGGAAGGACAAGAGAGGAGATATGGACATGGAGGTGGCAACTGGCCATATGGACAACTTAGTTTGTGTGCACATTGGATCTAATGTAAAACGGCCTCCGACATGATGTGCTTTTCTTTATTTACAGTACATTTGTAAAGATTAGCACATTAATAAGGTCTTTCTAAGCAGATATTTTCTGTAAATCCAAAACAAACCCTTCAAAGACATGATCTTTAACCTCAGCCTGGAGTGGTTTATTTCCAGCTACCTTCATCGGTTGTGTTACTGGTTAATCCACAATGATTCATTCACAGAAACCGGTCCGGTGTCACCAAAAAGGTTTGTAGCAAAATTCCCCGTATAATGTGTGTAATAGGATAGGCATGTTCAGCACAAATACTGCTTAAAATTACCTTCAGTTATCATGTTTTTTACTCAAGAATGTTAAAATTGGGAAAATTAAAAACTAGGCTTTCAGAGTGGAAAATATATACTATGTGCATTTCTTTTTGCTGACTAACAGCTGCTAACTGCTTTTTATTCAACCCCTCACTAATGGATCTAGTCAAAAACCGTCAGTCCAGCAGTAAATATTTATTTTTTGGCCGATGTGAGGCAGCCCTGAACACAAAAATTCCAAAGACAGAAATATGGATATCTAAACAAGCATTTATCTCAACAGAAGCCAATGTTAGCAGTAGCTTTATAAACATGACTTTAATATTTTCCTTTTAAAACCAGGGTGAAGAGTCGCAGTAAATATTGCCTAACTAACCTAATTTCTTCTACCGATGATGATTTACAGGTATCCCTGATCTGGGGCTGTCATTCACACACAAAAATGTCTTCAAATATGACTTTTCTGTTTGCCAATCCTGAAAAGTGTCTGGTAAACACAGCTGTGTTTCTTGAAATGACTTTGTCCGCACATAAAATGACTGAAAATGCAATAATAACTACGCCAGGCTGGCACGGAAATGCACTAATAACAAAGAAGAAAGCTTGCAGCGTCCGCATATAGCTAATGTGCTTTGGGTCGAGGGCCAAGTCAGAGGTGTAGCTGAGACATCACTGCTTTCAGAAAGTTGTGTTAAACAAAAAGGCAAATGTGGCATTTCAGGATTTTTCTTTTTCCACAGGTTTTTGTGGAATATTGCTGCGGGGCTAAAAGTGTTTGTCAGTTTAGACCAGGGGGTCTGCAGCCTTTACAGTTCAAAGAGCCATTTTTGCCCTCAGTCCAGCTAAATAAAACTCGTTTAGAGCCCCAAGTATTACATGACCTTTAAAAAAAAAAAAGACAACTTTTAATTTTTCATTAGTATCTATTATAGGAACTTTTTCTTCTATTTTTAGGTTTTAAATTGACGAAAAACATAAAACTTGCAGACGGAGGCTGGGTACGTTGTCTTCTATGGGATGCTGACATTTGAGGAAAATTATATTTTAAAAAAAAACATACAGTTTCCAGCCTTATGACAAGAAAAATGGATTTAAATAGATTTAAACATGCTGCACGGTGGCGCAGTTGTTATCACTGTTGCCTTGCAGCAAGAGTTTGCATGTTCTCCCCGTGCATGCGTGGGTTCTCACCGGGTACTCCGGCTTCCTCCCACAGTCCAAAGACATGCCTCTATACCTGAAGCGGTATAGAAAATGACTGACTGATGACATGAGATTTAAACATGTTACTGGTACGTTTAGTGTCATTCTGTTGTAGAAATTCATACAATTATTCCATGAAAAAATTTAAAAACTGCCAAAAACCTGCATTTGTTATTTAATCTATATTTAAAAACACTAGTTTGTTCATTTTTAGCTTAAGTTACTAAGAGCCATTGTGGAAGGTCCAAAGAGCCACTTGTGGGTCAGTAGCCGAAAGGTTGCAGACCGAAGATCAGAAACATAATAAACTTTAGTGTTCACATAAACAGCTATTTATTTACCTTTCATCCCAGACTGACCTGAAGTCGTATCGGTGTCATTCGTAGGTCGTTTTTTCAACATTTATTGTAGCGCTGAAGCAGATAAAACCAGCAGACTGCAGTTCATCGTGGGTTTGATGGTACGTCAGACTAATAGAAAAAACATAGACTTCTAGTTTTCTAAAACCTCTCCAAGGTCTGAAATGCTGCTAATTAGATTATTGAAGTAACAGATTCTGTGTGACTTATTTATAGGGTTCACTGTAATGTGAGGAAAATGGAGAACCCAACAAACCGTTTGCTATAAAGGAGAACTTCTACTTTAAAATCGCTCTGAGTCGAAAGCAAACTGCTCCTCTTAGATCACGGTTATATCCACGGCACTCCTTTGTGTGGTTTCATGGTACTTGATCCACACTTGGTGCTCAGTATGATATTGAAAAGGTTTGCTTGTGGTTGCCATCCTGTCCCGGACAGCCGTCCCTCATTCTTCTCTTTGGCCTTATTACAGCCCACCTGAAGAGATAACAGGGACGAGATATTGACTTCATGCTCTCATTGGGCTTTTCCATCGATCTCATGATCCTGCGTGGGTGCATGAGCCATCGACCCATCATTCTAATTCTGTGTGATCGCCCATCCAGTCCTTAAAGTAATAGCATTACTTTCACACAGTGCTGGGGCTACTAGCTTTGCAGTTAAGACTGAAATGCTCCTGAGTGTTTATTATAAGGGATACAAGGGGTGGGATTCTACAGCACCAGTGTTAGATTCACCATTAGACTCTCACATTTTTTCACCGTATATATTTTTTTCTTTCTTTGCAGACATTGTGAAGAAACTGAACGGCGTACAGGAGGCGTACCGGAAGCTAAAGGAAGTCCCAGACAAGGCTTTGGCCACCAGTGGTTACTCTGAGGTTAACTTGGCCAAACTCTTCCAAGCTTCCGCCTCGCTCAAGTGAAAACCATCTGCAAGGACAATCACATTCAAGAGGCTCAGACATTTAAATCTGCCCTTGGTTTGTAAATAATGGCGTGATTGGTGAACCTCAGATCATCTTTCTCCGTCCTGATGGGCTTGTTGTATTCCTTAAAACACCAATCATACCTCTCCTCTTTCCAGTTTCCTCACACACACACATTCACTCCCAGTCCTGACTTGACCCCGCCACCCTTACTCTG
>JAHHUM010000215.1:0-66768 GCA_036173005.1 Crenichthys baileyi
TTAAAAAAAACAAATTTTCGGTTGCTGTTCTATCCCTGCCCTTGGCTGACATAATTAAATTTCTAAAACTGTATACCCCCTCCACAGTATTGTTTGCCTCGTGTTTCAATTGCATACAAAGATACACAGCTTTTGGTAATTAACATTCCAGGATCGTCTGTCTACACATCCTATACAGTAGCATACACAGTATGATCTCTGCTAAGGCAGGAATATTGAAAAATGCCATAGCATGAGTGTTGCAACTTAGAGAAGTCAAATTCTGTAAACCACAAAAAGGCGCCACTGCAACAGAACTTATGCCCGTGCTAGACTACTGTCGTAGCAGTGATCCAATATTAATATTAATTAATCTCATGCTACACTATACAGGCACTGTGTCTGCACTGATGGTGACTTACTCACCTCCTCATGGTAAATGATTGAAGTAGCTCTAACTAACGGCAGCCTGACCTGCTTTCTGATTAATTCAGCTAATAATTGTTTGACCACTTGGAGGCATAATAGATTGTTTATAGAACATTGAACTTTGATCCCCATGCTCTTCAGTATGAAAAATGAGGTGATGTGATGGTTAGCATAGATTGTTACTCAGAAGAATATACATTTACACCCTGCTCACCAGTACACACAGACACCAAGCAAAATGTGGGGCATCCTAAAAATCATACATACTTCATAGACATGACAGGACGTAATGTTTCACAAAATGCACTTCATTTATTTAAGTTTAGGCTGGAGCTGGAACTTTAACATACTAGTCAGTCAGTCAGTCATTTCTATACCGCTTCTTCCATAGTGGGTCGCAGGGAAGCTGGTACCTATCTCCACCAGTCTATGAGTGGGAGGCGGGGTACACCCTGGACAGGTCGCCAGTTCATCGCAGGGCTACACAGACACACACAGGACAAACAACCATGCTCACACTCAGTCAAACCTAAGGGCAATGTAGAGAGACCAGTTAACCTAACAGTCATGTTTTTGGACTGCGGGAGCAAGCCGGAGTACCCGGAGAGAACCCACGCATGCACGCGGAGAACATGCAAACTCCATGCAGAAAGACCCCCAGCCAGAGCCGAACCCGGGACCTTCTTGCTGCAAGGCAACAGTGATACCAACTGCGATACCATGAAGCCCCTTTTAACATTTAAAAGGGGCTTCACAATTTAACATACTAACTTTGATTAATCATAAAAAAAATATGTGTTAAATAATGCATTTCATTGCATGTTTTTAAGCTCTCTCAACGACCTACTGGTGTGCAGGAACACACTGTAGCCTGGTAGGTTGCAGTATTGCAACTAAAGTTTAAATATTGGGGATTCTCCTGGCTGTTTGTTTCCTAAAAACACATTTATCTTATAGTGTTTTTGTCTTTAGATACTGTGTTGTGTCCTATTTTATCATTTTAACCAATTGTCACTAGTACATGCAATAATGTTTAGAGGTCACATGAGGACCAGTGGGAAAGTGGGTCTCTGAAGACCCACATCTTTTGGTTTACATCTGTCACTACGCATAGAGGCAGGAGAGGTTGAAAGAGTCACAGCAACACACATCAGCAAACAACAGCCAAGCTCAGCTCTTTACACATACTTTAAAATCAGCACACCAGTCAAGTCAATGTAGGTCACGGGGTGCAAAGCTTCAAAATGCTTTTTTCGATAGAATGATGGTCCTATTTTCATTGGTTTCAGTTCTGGTACTCTTTTTCATTCATAAAGTTTTATTTAAAACATGTCGTTTGCACATATTAAAGATGTTTTAATCCTGCTGTAAGAGGCTGTATATATGCTTAACTATGAGATGTGTCAAAATTGGTGCTGTAGATGGCAGTAACATGTAAAATCATTTTTATTTGTTTTAGTAAGATGCCGAAGACATCACATCAGAAAGGATTAGTGAGTCACTCTTTTCATTGACAGAGTGGACTAATGACTCTGGGATTTGTTGGTGCATTCGGGTCAAGATTCTTTTTAGTTTCTTTGAGGCTCCACAGTGCGTACATGTGCCTCGACTTGGCTGTGAGCAGACTCAAGCATATGTTAATGGATGCACATTGAACTGTTAAAGGTTTCATTTAACCCAGACTGGAATGCTTAAGGAGATGATGATGTGTAGTGATGCAGAACAAGAGGAGGAAGAGAGGTGGAAGAGGGACACACAGAGTCGGCTCATGTTATTTTGCATTCAAACCTTAAAGAAGCGGTAGAAAATGACTGACTGACCTTAAAGAATTGGTTTTCCAGAAACAAGATGATAACACAGTCCTTATTCTTTAGGTTCATAATGTTGTAACCACAGCATGCCAGAGTACACAGGGACAGGGACAAGGACTGGTATAAAAACTGCTATTGCCCTTTTTCTGCTCATATAATAGAACTGTGGTGTCTTTTTTATTTAAATGTCAGGAATATATTAATTTCATTTAATTAAGTTAATAGGCATGCATGCTGAACATTGTAGAGAGAATTATTGCAGGTATTACCCCATTTCCTAATAAGAATGATGGATGACGCTCCTTCAGTTTCTATTTTTTGTGATTGGAAATATTTCAGATACATTTTTGTTTTTTTTGATAGAAAAGTGAAGTAGCCATTTCAGAGGCAGCTGATTGGCAGTGGTCAGCAATAATTATGTGCTCCATACAGCTGATGCTATCAGCTATATTTGTTTTCAGATACAACTCATAAACCGCCTCAGAAACACAGACCTACAACTCTTGCAGTCAGCTACTACCAAGCTTGCATCCACAAACAGTAAAGTTCCCTTTGAATTTTGACCTGTGTGTCTCTCAAGATAAAGAGAGGGAGCATTGTGATGAATAGATTTATTAGTTGTGATGTTTTCTGTTGTTTTCTGTCCCTTCTGAAAATGCCATGACACACAGTGTAAGTATTTACTGTCATGTACTGACTATGACACAAAAAACTGTTTGGTCCAGTCATGTGTTATACGGAATGGTGACTTAACAGGATAACAATTAGGTGTGTTATTTATGTCTTTAGACTTCTACATAAAGTAGGGCAGTAGGTCAATGCTGTGACCAAGCAGGTAGTTAAGCAATAAACTGCTGTAAATGAAGGGCCTGGTCACTCTTTGTTCGTTCTTTGATTTTACTTTTTTCCACAAAAATGTACATTTTAGTTAAATCTAACATAATAAAGCTTGGTGAACAAATATGTACCACATTTAATCAATTGGATTCAGAAATGTAAATTTAGGGGTAGGGTTAGAAACAACCATGCAGACACACACATACTCTCTCTTTCATAAGAGCAATGCATGTTTTGGACTGTGGTGGTACTGGAGGACCCGAGCTGAAAACTCGACATGGAAAGGACAGGCAAGATTTGAACCACAATTCCTTCTTGCAGTGAGCAGCAGTCCTAACCATCACTCTGGCATCCTGACCTGATTTTTCATGTACAAAAATAAATAGCTCATTAACAGGTTTACATGTCTTTTACTTCTGAGAATTTTACCTGTTTATATGTTCCTATTCTCAAATAAGAATCTCATCACAAATTCAGTCGCACTAAAGGCAGCCATGGAACCAGGTTTGTCAAAGGTCAGAATTGTTCATTGATGTGCCTATGTGCTGCAATGATGCTATTAAAATCCAGAAGATGCGGGGTTTGACACACTTTGGATTTTCAGCCATTCTCTACATAGCTGAAGGAATCTGGAATGCCTGGAGAACGTCATGCTTGCACAGAAGACTATGCAAACACCACTAGGAAATCAAATAAATTAACCTTCAATAAACAAATTATTTTAGATGACTAAACTTCACATCAACTTTGAATTATTCTTTTTTGTTGTTATTGTTTCATGTCTAAGAAATATGATTAGACAGTTAAACCGTAATCTATAGAATTATATATAAAGTTCTGAGATGACACTTCAAAATCAATTCACAGTTGATAAAAAAAGATTCCTGGATAATTTTGTCTGGCTCTTATTTACCCCCAACAGAACTAATAAACCATTGTAATATGACCAAATGTTCTTATCAAACACATTTCTAGATTTAGGGTTAGAGTTAGGGCTAGGCCACACAGTCTCATTTGTGTTCTATTGGTAAGATAAGCTAAAGGCCTAATAGAACGTTTACATCAAAAAGATCTATAGTTCAATAATATCTATTATTATTTCTCAGCAATTCAGTTTATATACTGTATTTTCATAGTATTGCTTCTGTGTTTCGCAAAAAGAAATGCAAGGCTGCAGTGAAATTCAGTTAAAACAAAAGGATTTTTAAAAAGTGTCCTTAAACTTTTATGGCATAGCATTTCATATACAATACTAAATGAAGGATTTAGAAGTTTAAGCTTCCTCAGCCACATCCTTAAAGACTTTAACTAGGTCGGGAACAACACTGTTCCCTGTGAAAGCAGCTCACTTTCCTGATAAACTGGTGGATTTATCTGTTTAGCTGCTAATTGGTTTTATTTCCACTGCACTTGAAATGTAAAGATTTCATTTTACTGAATGGTATATCTGGACCAAAATATTTTCACGTTTTTCTATAAAATAACAGTTAAAATAACTGTGTCTTTAACACATAGAAGATGATGTGTTAGATAGTGTTAGGGACACTGGGGAGATTTCTTCCCCACCGACTGCCTTACTGGACGTGTTTATTAGGCAGAACCAAACCTCGTTTATTAGCATTCCTAATCCAGCTCTGTTCCTGCACCCCTGACTGTGTAACATTTTCAAACATTCTGCCGAATGTTTCATTAAAGCATTGCTAGCCCCCAGCTCCATTCTTCTCCAGTCTCCGCTCTATCAGGCCTTACCCAGAAGTGATTATGCTAATTGCTGTTTGATCAGATGATTAAATTATAATTTGATTAATCCCAGGCACTAAACGCTCTGAAAACGTTGCTGTGTATTTTGGTGCCTGGCAGTGTTTGCAAGGCCCTCTGTCACCAGGTTGCCGGTTTAATGCACACGACCTAGCAGCCGGACACGATGAGGGATACATGGAGGGTTGCGATAGGAGGTGGGTATGGACATGAATGAAACCCCGGTTTGATGTACTGTGGCTTAGTTATCACAGGAAAAACTGTGGTCAATGAAAGCTGCTTCTCATCTTTTTGCAGATAGTGTTGCTCTAATGCAGACAGCTGCCATTTTCTCAGTAGTGTCTGTCTTTGTTGCCCTCAACTGACAGTGCATCCATCAGGGTGATTTATTATAGTGGTGCAGCAGGCAGCTGGACTACATGATAAGACCGTATTCTCAGATCACAAAGTATATTTTCTTTTTTGGGCTTCTAATGCCCCATTATGTAAGAGATTGTAGGCAGTGATCCTGCAAAATTTTATGAATAACATAAAAGCAAAATATATGTCCACACATATTTAGCATGTACTCACTATAGGTTTTGCATGGTGGAAATAAGTGAGAACTAGTCAGCTGTTGAGGAACAAATACTGTTGCCTCATGAGGAGGAATACTTAAAATGGGAGGGACTCACAGAATAAAAGGCAACATTATCTAGTCATCTGACCTGGAATCATTTTTTAACCCCCAAGACTTTGATTGCCCTCCACTGCCAACTGCCTTCTGTTTTTCACCTTGTTGTTTCTATCCTGCAGATAGCATGCATGCACTGTGTCGTGAGGCTTTACATGAACAGAAAACAAGATGGCTTTCTTATAAGAAATCATTTTCTTGTGTGATATTTTTGAAATGATTCTAGCTAATTTGTGCATGTAAACACCACAATGTACCAATCAGATATTATATACAATCTCTGATCTCTTTATTTGTAAAGCTCTGACCTACTGATACTGATTTTAATCGATTTCTTTTTAAAAACTACACTAAAACGGCATTCAAATTATTCCCTCCGAGACTTCCTACTGTGGGCAAGCCTTCAGTATTTCTATAATAGATGGAGCATCACTTGGTGAGTCTGAGAGAGCTGATTTAATGCAAAGAGAAAATGATTAGAAGTTCTAAAGAGCTGTCTTTACTACCCTATATTGGCAAAGAGAAGCAAAGTTATTGTATCATTTATCATTATCGGTGAATTTATCATGTTAGGAATTATGATTTATCATGGTAATGATAAACTGTAATTATTATGAGAATTTTCTGTTGTTGGAAATTGATGCTCCATGGGTATTGATAAATTTAAATAATTTGAAAATAAGATTGCATGATTACATTAAAATATGATACATGCAATTATGTGCCTTCCAGCACCGCATTTGCAATGCTTAAGTAACCTATTGATAATGGACGAGAGAGGTATTTCTGTTTGTGGACCTTTTACTGTATGCATTTACATGCAGTGAGAGTCATACAATACTCTTTGAAATCATAACTTTGATCATTTTAGCAATAAAAATCCCAAAATATCATGATCAAAGTTTATCTCAAATTCAAAAGAATAAAGTGATATGAACACATGCAGATTTCCAGTTCCCAGGTCAGTTTGGACGTAAATCGTCAATATATGACAGATGGCTACTTCTTGTACACAAACTTTTTGAGTATGACAGACCAAAACAAAAAAAGTACAAAATGGTGAAGGAAGGACTTAATGAAAGTAAGCAGTTAATGAAAGGAAAGAGTTTTTTTACCTTCTTTACTTTTGCTGGTGATTTACTGCACAGCAATTTGACAAAGAGTGTTGGTGACAATTTCCTTTCATGTAATTACTGAGCGTAATTTCACCTTCAAAGGAAAAAAAGACAAACCAAGAGAGGACAGACAAGCTGAACATATCCCTGTCATAAACATTTTCCATTTGCATTTTAGGCGCCTCATGATTAATTAAAACAGATATGGTCATCACTCAGTGATCTCCAACTAAGTCAAATGTATTTATCCATTTATCCATCCATCCATCTAACAATTTTCTGAGGACACTTTGTCCTGTACGGGACTTCAAGGATTACAGATCATAGTGCCTCAAATATATTTATCAAGAAATAGAAGCAAACAAATAAAAATGGAGCTTTTACATTCATCTCTTGGTTTCTGGCAAATTAATTATATTCCAACTTAATTTGTGGTGTCCCAGGTTATATTAAATATGTGCTACAACACAGTATAAGTAATGTGAATTATCTTCAAGTTGTCCTGATACTTGGAGGAAAGAGTAAGAATGATTCATGCTTTCACATCAGTTTCCAATAATGCTGGAAAAGGTCACTCCAGGGGTCTGAAAAGTGGCTAAGATGGCAACGGTCTTTCTGTAGGCACCGTTGCCATTTATGCAGTCATATTGTGGATTGTTATATTAGGTCCTGTATGCCTCATTTTTTTCTGTCCCTGTCAGACCATAATTTTTTGTTTCTCTGCACAATAAGTAGTGTGACTGCACAGTGCATGCTGTCTTTGATTAGCCTTCTGCTGGACCTTCATTTTGCAAGTACGTCTGTATAGCAAATATAAATGTCCACTAAAGTTATGAAATGTAGGAATGTACAGTGTAATGTTAACCGAAAAGCAAATAGGTTGATTTTTTTTTTTTTTAAATGGACTTTCTCATAGTTTTTTTTCTGTCTAGAGGGTTGCGTGGTTTCCACATGTAGTTTGCTCACTTATTCTCCTAGCAGAGAACACACTGATCATGCTTTGCTCAAGGCTTGTTACTGAGTATTCTCCAAAAAGCTTTGTAGAAAATGTTTTAGTACTAGCACAATTTCTAGCTGTGTCTTCTAGGGGTGTAAAGGTACACAAAAATGGCGATTCGGAAAACACCTCGGTTTTAAAGTCGCATTTGATACGTTACAATCATTGAACGTAACAAATATGTTTCTTTTTTACTCTTTTCAGTTGTGAACAAAGAAATTTAAAATACTCTAAAAAAATATATAATTTATCAGCAATTTCTAGAATTTCAAAAAAATGGCAAGTATAGACCTGGCTGGAGATTTGTTTAGCATTTGTACTTGAATGCACCATAGAAAGGCAAGTGTTGGGAAAACTGTCGTGGAAAACATGTTTTAAGTAACAAAATGAAATAACTCTAAGTGGTTTTCTGGCTGCACACAGCTAAACAAAATATCAGTTATAGCACAAACCCAAGTGTAATACAGGGTTCTGAACAAACATAGCTACTTAAGTTGTAGGTTTTACTGGTCCCGGCTGGGTGTTTATGAACTAACTCAAAATGACTAGTGTCTTCTTTAATCAGCCTTTGTCCATGTATTGACTTTTTGGGTTTTTTCTTCAAGCACAGTTTTTTTTTTCATCTATCTTCCTCTATCTAAGTCAGTTGTATATAAACCGATTGCTAATATAATTGATCAGCCTTCCAAGTAACAAGTGGTTGGGAATGTTTCTGTGCTCTATTTGCGTACATGTAAATGAGCATTCATTGGCATCAACCACTCAAAAGTGACTCTGATTTTGCCCTCCAGAGAGCTGATATCAGAGGAAGGTAAAATTGGTTTTACATGGCGGCTACATAGTGCTGAATGGGGATCTTAACATTATTCATGAGAGGGGACTCTTTTCTTTGCAAGCATCTATGCTCAGTGCAGCGCTTCTCTTTGCCACTTAATGTGTAACCCCCTAGGGCAACGGGGGAAAGGGTGGAGGTTGTAGGGATGTCATCATGAGGCTGGCCCTTTCTCCAATCAATCTCCACCCCTCCCTATCAACTGGCCTTGCCCCTTTCCCCATCCCCCACACTCCCTCCCTAGGCGGTTTCTTTAGAGTTCTGCCTTAATTACCTGATTCGCCTGCCGTGAGCTGTCACTGTGACTCAGTGCTATAGCTTACCCAAATGGAGTTGCACTAATGCCTTGATGCCCTGGTGCAAGCTGTAGCACAACAAAGATCTCTGACCTGGTGAGGGGCACAGTGTGGCTCAGAGCCAATCAGACCCCAGTGTTTAAAAATGTTATCAGCCTTGAGCAGGGGGGACATGTTGAGGCTAATAGCTAATTTAATGTGATAAAACAATGAACAAATAGAGGAAACCAGGTTGGTGTGGCAGACAGCTTAGCTGTGAAGGAAGATAAATAATTTGAAATAAGACAAAGAACCATGGAGTTTTTTTTTACTATAACAGGAAGACAGGGATACTCTGCATACATTTTACTTAGGCCAATTAATTACTTTTGATTGAGGTAAACACAAGCTGAGCAAAAACGCCTCAGAGACTTTGGTGGGCTAATGCATGTGTTAATGTATAGGTCTTTTTATGTTGCATGCAAGTGGGACCTGTATTGATCAAACATTTACTTAAATATAGTGGCAAGTGTAATTTTGCACTATAAGAGTAGAGTGTAGCGTTCCAGTGTCTTCTTGAAAAGAATAAAATATCAGTGTTTTCCATGTCTGTATAAGTATGGGAAGATGAAAATACAGCTTTAAAAAGTATTTGTTTTACCAGAGTATATTCCCTGTTCTATTGTTGAAAATCTGCTGTCCATCCGTTCATTTCTCCATTTGTCAGTCTGTTATTCCATCCATCCATCCATCCATCCAAACAAAATTTCATAGAGATATTTGTTATTTACACTGTAATTAAAACAACTGAAAACTCTGGAAATTTTAGTTTTGAAAAGTCTGGAATTTTGACATGAAGAGTGTGTAGAAACCCCAGTCATATCGCATGAAACTGAAAACGTTGGGTGTTTGTTAAGGAGCAACTACAACATTTTCACTTGCATAACCTTATACCTAAAACTGTTATATTGTTAAAGCATTTCTCCATGCCGGCACTCTAAGATGAATATTCGTATTCTAAAGGTAGCGGGCTAAACCAACAAGATGACTGTCTACCAAATCTGTCCTGATGTCTTGCCTGCACACCAAGCTCGAGTCAGTATCTATGTTCATCAGCTTCCAGACATTAACGCCCACCCCCTCGCACATGCACTTCCATCTGAAATGCCTGCATTCACTCTATGACTGAAACATGTCTGCTGCCCTTGAGCTTTAAATTGTGTAGCAGAGGCCCCACAAAGGGGATGACTGCATGAGGAGTCACCTGCAATGCATGGTTAGAGGATTTCAGCAGGGCCTGCCACCAATAGGTGCTGACATGTGGGACTGTGCCAAGCATTATTCCACACAGCAAGTGGAGGAAATCCACTTCACTAACCCAACAGGACCCCATCTCCCTCCTGCTGTCCCTCCTCTGAGATTTACTAGGACAGACAACACAAAAATAAGGTTTATCATTTATACATGTGTGAGATTTATAATTAAACAATTGGCTTTTTTGTGTGTTTTTCAGCTCAGCTTAAACTGACATTAGGACAGGCTGGTGTCGCTGGGAACTGGTGTTTTCATCCAGTAATGGAAGATTTTAATGTGTGCAATATGTACAAAGGAAAAGAAACCTTAAAAAAAATCACTTCTATTAGTAAATATGTATAAAGAAGCATGATTCTCAGCCAGGCACAGCAAGCCTCTAAGTATTTTTCCATCAACCTGAGAGTTGACCAGATATCGACAGAATCCATATAAAAATTTCATCAGATCTTTCAAGATTTTTCCAGCCCTCACGTTTGATCTTATCCCTGTGTTTTAGGAATTATCAATACATCTTCAGAATTGTTCTTCACCACTTTGCAGAGCATATTTCAAAGCAGCACATCTGTTTGTGCTACATCTTGCTTTTCATGCAAGTCATTAACGAGATTATCATTTAACAGCCGTGCACACAAACACACTTGATGACAGCCAACAGCCGCCCACAAGTTGTCTGTTGCTTGCGAGCAAGCATTATTAAAATAAGTTGTCTGGAATTCACAGCTGCAGATTCAAATAATATGTCATAAGAATACAAAATGGGTATGTAATTTCTGCCTTATTAGACAATGAAAAGTGACTCAGTGAAAAGTCGCACACTGTTAATATATTGTCTTCAAACAAACAATCCGTATCCGTAAATAAACAATGTTATTGAATAGCAGAAGAAAAAGAAAAAGTGTAGTTTTCATGACCCACAACTCTCTTCCCTTTCCCAACCCCAGCATTTTTTGAAATGTTTGCGATTGTGCCTTAAATCTTAAATCTGAATGACAAAAGCCATCAGCGGTGCATGTGCTCCAAAAAAATACGCCGTAAATAATATCAGTTATTACAAAGCACACTGGTGGAAACAGGCTACCAACTGGCCCAGTGGTTCTTCTAAGCATTGTTCTATTTTCAAGCATTGATTGAACCAATCGCTGAAGTGTACTGATATGCGTTCTGTCTTGCATGACAAAATGTAATTGTGTTAATGCATTAAATTACTTGCTGCACCAGCGTATTTTTCCCTTTATTGTAACTCTTACCCTAACCCAACTTTAAAAACAAACTGTACTAAAAAGTCCTTAAATGATAGCATTTGTTTTTCCTCAGTGCACCAACTTGGTGATCAATTTGATCACCAACTAAACCAGGCTGCCACAGATTTTTTGGTCCAAAACTGTCCTAGCATGACGATATATACCACACACAGACAGTAGAGCCACAGAATTTATGCAAATGCCTCTTTAAGGTCGCAGAATGACCATATTAATAATATTATGTGATCTCATGCTACTTTGTGTTGACGCTTTGTCTGCATGCTTGAAGCAACTCTAACACACGACTGCCTGAACTACTTCTAATTAAGTCAGCCAATACTTGTCTGACCACATGTGGGCACTCATAGACTGTCTATTAAGCATTTAACACAAAAGTAATGTACCTCCTCCTGAATTCTACACCCTTCGTTCCAGCACACACACACTATACAAAATGCAAATACATAAATGATTTATCGATGTAACAGGACTTAATGTTTCACAAAATATGCTGTTTTCTTTATATTTAGGTCAATTTTTTCACGTTTAGACCAATTTACCATGTGCCAACATACATGGAAAAATAAGAAAATAAGCATCTTTAATAAACAAATCATTCCCAGTATTTTCTTATTTTCTATATGGACTTTTATTTCTGATCTACATGTTCCATTCTGAGTGCTTTCCATCTCTCCCCTTGCCCTCTCAACCCCTACACTTACTATATTTCTTGGTACTGCACTAAAAATCAATGCACTACCAATGACTCCTTTTGAATTGTTGGGATCTGGGTGGGTTTTGCCTCCCATCAGTTGTTACTATCTTTACAGATTAGCCACCCATAAAAACTTGATGGTGGTGGCGGAGGTGGCCGGCCTCCTTCATTTTTTATGAGTTGCCGCAAATCATTTTATTGAGACAAAAGCAGTTATGAGGCAGGCTCTCCTCTCCTCATCACTCAGTCACTCTTTAAACATGCTGGGACCATAGGCCGCCTGATGGCCGCTTGTTCTCATTTAGAATACAGTTTCTCTGATGGATGATTACAGCCAAATGCTATTTTACTGGGAAGGTGGATAAATGTGAATATACTATTCTAATATGAAGAGAGGCCCTCTAAACAGATCCAACAGATTTAAGACTATTGTTATTCTAAACTTGGGATCCAGATCTGAAACTGGAAGTATTTGGAGTCTTTTAAACTGTACATTCAAGCTTTTTTCTTGCACAAAATGCTGTTTTGCATAATGTTTCTTTACTATTTTTACTCAGAAATTAATATGTGTGACAAATTACAATTCTGAATATTTTTTTCTTACTTCGCCTCTAAAATATTTAGCCCATAAAGCAACCTATGGAGTCCATTGTATGTATTACTTGTAGCTGCACTAAACCGTGCATTGTCCCAGTAATAGACAGTGTTGTTTGTTATCATTGGGGCCATAAGGACTCAGAGGTATTTAGGTAATCATTACCCGAAATATGGGCAGATGGTGAGCGCCAATACTGAAACAGTTATACACAGAAGCTCCCTGCTATTCATAACAGATGCTGTGATTTTATGATCATCTTGATGGCAGATTTTCCTACTTGAGAAAACCCATGACAAGCTGTTACTCTGCATGATTACAAGGCCGTAAATTAACCACTGAGAGGGCCCCCGTGTATCACTGCAGGGAGAGAGTGATGTTTATTATGCTTGCGTCTCTCATTTTGCCTTAATTGCTTGTGCTTTCTTATGCTTGTACCCGGTTTATGCTAGAGTAAGATAAAGTATTTGTCTCACTCAGTACAACCACATGAACTCATCTACTGGAAGAATTATATCAAAGGGATCTTCCTCTGAACAATTCTTGAAAGCATATACAGTTCTGGTCAGAGGTTTTCATTCACTTGTCATGGCCATTGAACTGTATTTCTCCAGGCTGAAATTATTCAGCAACATACAACTGCAATGAATTTTCCAACAAGAACTGGGTGCACAAACTTGAATTCTGTGGATTTTCTCTTATCCGCACAGGGTCAAAAGGTTTTACCCTACTTAAAATATACAGTCATATTTGATAAATTTGAATATTATTGAAAAGTTCCTTTTTTCAGTAACTCAATTCACAAAGTAAAACACATTATATTGACTGATTACACAGACTAATGTTTTCAGGCCTTTATTTCTGTTTATCAATATGATTTTCCACTTACAACTAATGAAAACATGACATTTAGGATTAGAATATTTCATCAGATCATAAAATAAAAAACACATTTTGATAAAGAAATGTGGGTTTAATGAAAAGTATGTGTAATACCTGCATAAAGGTTGTTTTTTTTTTTAAACGGTGCTTTTAATCTGACAAACCAGCCTCATCAGAAAGCATATTCTAATTTATTGAATATGACAATAATAGTGCTGAAGATTCCACATAGTCTTTAACATAACTCGGCCAAGGCTTATTGACTTCTCATCAGTACTCATAATGGTCTGCTGTTTGTTTTCTCCTGGTCCTCATAAAAAGGATTTGATTGACACAACTTATTGGACTGACTAATGTGTAAAACAACAGGAATTTCGAAGGAACTCTGTGAAGGGAAGGGGAAGGGGAACCTAACATTTATCTTAAAAGGATAGCTTAAGATTTACACAAGTTGTGAAGATATTTTAGAATGCTTTTGATTAAGGATTCCAAAATTATTGATTGAAACAATTATAGATAATTAAAGTTAAAGATGTTTCACCCATTGTCATCGACTAAGAGGGTGCCAAGCAAGAAAGCAAGCCTCTGCTCTAAAACCTACACTTTAGAGTTCAACTGAAATTAGGGCAATATGGTTCACTACCAAGGGTGGCTTGCCGTGGAGGGCACCAGGATCACTAATATAAAAAAAGACCTGAGTCAGCTGCACCCAAAATTATTTTCTGTGGCTTTTTTTGGATGTTACTTAAACAGAAAATAGTGTGTTGTGCACAGTAGGGAAAATAATGCTCTACCCTGCTGCTGGCTTATAAAGCTATAAATGTTATTACAGATTCAGGTTTATTGCTATTGCATCATTCTTTAAGGAATTTAATAGGTTGACAACTTGCAAAGTTAACTTAATTATTAAAATAAGTGAATTTATTAAGTTACATAGTTAAAAGTTAAATTCAAATCATTTCAGTTTTATTTATATAGCGCCAATTCACAACACATGTCGTCTCAAGGCACTTCACAAAAGTCAGGTACATACATTACAATTAGTCCTGACCATTGAACAGTACAGTCAGATTCAGTTATTTATTCAAATTGGATAAAAAGTTGTTCTGTCTAAGGAAACCCAGCAGATTGCATCCAGTCAGTGACTTGCAGCATTCACTCCTCCTGGATGAGCATGTAGAGACAGTGGACAGTCACTGGCGTTGACTTTGCAGCAATCCCTCATACTGACCATGCATGTAGCGACAGTGGAGAGGAAAAACTCCCTTTTAACAGGAAGAAACCTCCAGCAGAACCAGGCTCAGTGTGAGCGGCCATCTGCCACGACCGACTGGGGGTTTGAGAGAACAGAGCAGAGACACAAAGAGAACAAAGAAGCACTGATCCAGCAGTACTTTCTATGGGAAGGAAAAGTAAATGTTAATGGATGTAGTTCCTTTAGTCGTTTCACCTAGGAAGAAGGAACAGAAACTCTGAGCCAGTTTTCAAGGTTAGAGTCTGAAAGAGAACACAAATAATTAGTTACAGTGAAAGCTCAGTCAGTAGCAATGTCTAGGAGAGAGAAAGGGTTAAACACTGAAAGACAGGGCCATGTGGATCATCGGTAGAGGGTGAGCATTAAGTTGGTAACTAAAGGATCTGCCTCCCATTCTACTTCTAGAGACTTTAGGAACCACCAGTAAACCTGCAGTCTGAGAACGAAGTGCTCTGTTAGGAACATATGGAACAATCAGATCTCTGATGTATGATGGAGCTAGATCATTAAGGGCTTTATATGTGAGGAGGAAAATTTTAAATTCTATTCTGATTTTAACTGGGAGCCAATGAAAGGAACCTAAAATAGGAGAAATATGACATCTCTTTTTAATGTCATCAGAACTCTTGCTGCAGCATTTTGGATCAGCTGAAGGCTTTAAACTGCATTTTCTGGACATCCTGAGAGTAAAGAATTACAATAGTCCAGCCTTGAAGTAACAAATGCATGGACTAGTTTTTCAGCGTCACTCCTGGATAGGATATTTCTCATTTTGGCAATGTTCTGGAGTTCAGAGAATAAACTTCGTCAGGGGAGTGGGTGTGAAACTGGTCATGAGTAGGGCAATGGGAGCAGAAGAAGAAGCTTGCCCAGGGCCCCATTCTTGCAAGAATCAGCACTGGATCAGACAAAGATTGAGATATTTCACTATAATGATGCATAGCATGCTTGGAGAAATCAAACTGAGGATTTAAAACTTAAGAACATGCATGGTGATGCTGTGGGGCTGTTTCCCTGCCGGTGTTACCGGTACATGGCACAAAGTCGACAGAGGATTAAAAAGAGAGACACCTTAAATCAGCAGCCAGACCATTAAACTTAGACTCAGAAGAGTGTATCAACAGAACAATGTCCAAAATTGGCTTTAGAGTAGATAAAGCACTTTTCAACTCCAGCTTCCTCCGACTGTCCGAAAACATGACTGTGGCATGGCTGTTTGTCCTGTGTGTCTCTATGTTGCCCTGGGATGGGCTAGTGACCTGTCTTGGCCTTCCTAGACATCTAACATTCCACCTATCAAAAATATATTGATTACATTCAAACCCATCAGTATCAGTAAAACATTTATTAACTATAAACAATTCTGTCAAACAAATGGTCAAATGTTCAAATAGATATATGACCGAAACCTGTCGACGGCTTCAAAAAGCATGTGGTCGGATAGCTTGACAACACTTACCCAAATATTAGTCAGGTGTGGGCATGTATTTGAGCCTGTATGTATAATTCTGATCCTGTGTGGATTAGAGAATATTCCCAATAAAGCTCTTATTTTGAAAGTAATCAATGTTGTATATAGTATAATCACCACTCTGGAAAAAGAACGAATAAATCATTAAAAGTCCTAAATGAATGTACTAACCATGCCCATGATGACTGACTATATAAAACTTTAGACTATGATTGCCTTTCAACTCCTTTGCCTTCGTCTGACACCTTTTGGATAAGAGAGTACAGTCTTGTATCTGTTGACATCTACAGACGTTCCTTCAACACCTTAAGGCCTGGCCCTCAGAGTACTGCATGTGTGAAGTGAGTCTAGCTCGAAATGTGCAGAAACATGTGTTTGCCACATTGTTTGTTTGTTGTAGCAGGTTGAACGACCAGTGGGTGGAAGTGGCTGGTGACTCGAGAATGCTCATTAGGAATTTATGAAGCGCTAAAATGCTTGGTCTCAAGGGAGGGGGGGGATTGGCAGCTGTCGCACAGCCAGGCAAGCAGGCTGGCGACAGGAGGAGAGATCCCACATTAGCGTAGAGTGGAGGCTGTGGTATACTGTAACCTGTGTGGGATTTCCCCAGGGCTCAGCTTTGTGTTGCGATGTACATGCACTGTTGTCCAAATCCATTAAGTAAAAGTAAAGTTGTTGTGTGCCATCCTCAGTATGCTGTTATCTTCATCAAATTATTTTGATCAACACATTTCTCAGATCAGCCAGGAACTGGAGGGTCATATGATGTTTCTGCTGGTTTCTGCAATTATGTATTACCCTTTTCAGGTTATAGTGGTTATTGGTTTATTACTACCTCCCAAGATGAATCAGTCGGTTGATATTGGTGGGTCGACTTTAACTTACCATGTTGAGTTCTTTTAGTTTATCAGTGTAAAAAACGGGTGGAGATCATGAAACAGATGGATACACTGAAAGGAACTGAAGATGTTGCAACCACTCGAGCCAAACAAAAATAACAATGGTCGCTGCGGATTCAGGAGATGATATTTTGCTGGTTTGTAAACTGTCTACTCAGAAAAAAGGAACAAAAGAGCTAAAAAGAAAAGAAAGAATAAAATGATTTCTTACCAGCAAATCAAAGAATTTCCGTGGTCACTGAGCTATAAATTATTCAGATTGGAAGATAACAACACCCACCACTTCTTCTTTCTAACAAAACAAGTATCACTTCTGTTTTTCCTCTGCTCCTTCTGACCTGTGTGGGTTTTTTTTAATCTGCTTTGTGTATGTCACCACCCTTTAACTGAGGGTTATTTGGTCACTGTTGGTGCTCGTAGTAAGTGTGTGGCCAAAGTCGTGTTTCTTGTAAGTCAACTGGCATCTCAATGAAAATACTTTAGCAACAGAATCAAAAACTGTAATTTTTAAAAACCTTGATATCCATTAGTGGTCTATGTCTAGTCCAGAATAATAAAGAATACAATATGAAAAGACAAAAGAAATCATGTACACTATACTACAGGTGCTACTTAGATTTAGGTTGGCTCAGGGTGGTGAAAACAGGAGATTTGACATAACACCTAAATTTCTTACTGTATTTGTTTATTGATCATTTAATGATTATTCAGTATTTAAATAGCATCTAGATATACTCTATAGCAAAAAAGGGCCTTAACTTTTTTAAATACATAGATCTTCTTGTCTGGTGAAAGTTGCAGAGATGGAACCAAGTTACTGTCTGACATGACACAAGTACAGGGGTTGGACAATGAAACTGAAACACCTGTCATTTTAGTGTGGGAGGTTTCATGGCTAAATTGGACCAGCCTGGTAGCCAGTCTTCATTGATTGGACATTGCACCAGTAAGAGCAGAGTGTGAAGGTTCAATTAGCAGGGTAAGAGCACAGTTTTGCTCAAAATATTGAAATGCACACAACATTATGGGTGACATACCAGAGTTCAAAAGAGGACAAATTGTTGGTGCACGTCTTGCTGGCGCATCTGTGACCAAGACAGCAAGTCTTTGTGATGTATCAAGAGCCACAGTATCCAGGGTAATGTCAGCATACCACCAAAGGACGAAACCACATCCAACAGGATTAACTGTGGACGCAAGAGGAAGCTGTCTGAAAGGGATGTTCGGGTGCTAACCCGGATTGTATCCAAAAAACATAAAACCACGGCTGCCCAAATCACGGCAGAATTAATGTGCACCTCAACTCTCCTGTTTCCACCAGAACTGTCCGTCGGGAGCTCCACAGGGTCAATATACACGGCCGGCTGCTATAGCCAAACCTTTGGTCACTCATGCCAATGCCAAACGTGGGTTTCAATGGTGCAAGGAGAGCAAATCTTGGGCTGTGGACAATGTGAAACATGTATTGTTCTCTGATGAGTCCACCTTTACTGTTTCCCCACATCCGGGAGATTTTACGGTGTGGAGAAGCCCCAAAGAAGCGACCACCCAGACTGTTACATGCCCAGAGTGAAGCATGGGGGTAGATCAGTGATGGTTTGGGCTGCCTATCTGGCATTCCCTTTGGGCCCCCAAAACTTTTTGCTAGTTGGGTGCGTCACTGCCAAGGACTACCCCAACCATTCTTTAGGACCATGTGCATCCAATGGTTTTAAACCCTTGTATTTCCCGAAGGGGGTGCCGTTTTATCAGGATGACAATGCCACCCAAAACACACAGCAAGACTGGTGAAAGATTGGTTTGATGAACATGAAGTGAATTTGAAATCTCCCCTGGCCTGCACAGTCACCAGATCTAAATATATTGAGCACTTTGGAGTGTTTTGGGAAAGGAAACGAGTCAGGAAACGTTTCCTCCACCAGTATCACGTAGTGACCTGGCCCCTATCCTGCAAGAAGAATGGCCCTTTGAATCCCTCTGCCACTGTGCAGGACTTGTATATGGTATTTCCCAAGATGAATTGACGCTGTATTGGCTGCAAAAGGAGGCCCTACACCATACTAATAAATTATTGTGGTCTAAAACCAGGTGTTTCAGTTTCATTGTCCAACCCCTGTAAGTCTAAAGTCTTTCCACCCATGTCTCAAGTCAAGTCGAAGTCCTAAACTTTTAATTTTGAGTCTTAAACAAGTCATTTAACCAAATATGTAATTTGATCAGAGCGATGTGTATTTGAGATTATCTAATTATTTTAAAATGTGTTTTTGTTTGCAAGAACAACCAGCAAGAGGAAATGAACCGCAAAATGATCTGCAAAAAAATTGGAGTTGCTTTTACAGTAAAATAAAAAAAAAAACAGTTTGGGGTAAATATAAGAAAAAATAACCCAGATTTCTTACAAAAAAAAAAAATTCCATGTTAAAAACCAAAACTGCAAAAATAACCCCTGCTTTTTACAAATTACATTATACATCAGAGTGCTGCAAATTGCCTTTTGAGTGCAGTTTTTTTGGTTCAGGCTTTTTTGGTTCAGGTTCAAAGCACAGACTTGCATGAACACATTGGAACCTGTGACTTTCCAGGCTCCATGATTAAATTAGTGAGCACAAAAAATGTGTGTGTTAAGCTAACATTAAGGTTACAATAGTTCATCTAATAACTTTTATTCATTATTTTTGTGTAAATTTAAATATTAAAAGGATGTTAGATGTTTTGTCTCTCTGCTATAGTTTCGAGGCTACATGTTTTCCTAACTCAAATTGATTTCTTTTTGATCACCTTATAGTCTGTGCAAGCAAATACAATTATATATAAATTTTCTCTGTTGTGTTAGTTGTGGGGATTATGAGAATTAATTACAAATTTGTGAATTTAAAAGATCTAACTGATTCAAGAAATGTATAAGTGACAGCAAATTATAGAGGATCATGTGACTCTGAATCTGAATCTTGGGGAAAGCTAAATTATGACATGGATGCAAGGTGCAAAAAAGTTATGTACATATAGGTGGTTTGCATCCTTTTCAAAGTGAACATTTTAGACCCAGCAACATTACTGACAGACACCATTGGACTTTCATCAGACAGAAAAGGCTAAACAATTTACTTCAACTCAGAAGCTGGATCGGGACCTGCTGCAGCTCTCTGCAGTGCATGACGAACTATGCCTGAAACAGATTACAGGGCCGACAGCTCAAACAACGACAATTTAAAGAGACAGAACAGTAATTCATTACACTACAAGTATAAACAAGTAAATTTAAACATTATATAAGCAGGGCATAACCTAACTATTGTTTGCTGCATTCACTGGTAATCGGATAAGGCAATGCGTTTGCTGATGCATGGACAACTTAGCTTAATTTGGTAAACCAACAGCTTACCACATTTGGGATGGCCGCTGGGGTGGCCAATGTTATTTCTAGGGTGGGCAAATGCACCAGCCCCCACCCCTTTGTCCCTCCTGATGGCGCCACTGCCGCTTTTCCTTTGTAACACACTTTCTGTTGGGTGTTTAGGCTGTTGCTTCTCTTAAGCAGTGTTGCATGTGATGGAGAGTTGTTAAAACTTCAGCTTTCCAACTTACCCAATTAAATTAGGTTTATTCACATAATTTATGCTTCATTGCATTTTGGTTCAAAGCAGGAGTGTCACTGCAGCTGTGCTTTATTACACATACACCTTTTATAGTATTTAAAAGTAGGATGCACCCAAACATTGTAGGCAACATATTTTGATGTCCAATGCCATGTTTATAACTGTTGCCAAGCAACTGTAGGGGACAAAATGATTTCCAGAACAGTTAGCAACACATTTTAAACAGTGGAGGTGGTTCGGTGGTCTTTCTTTCAAAAATATTTGAATAATAAAAACATTTGTGCTAAAAGTGTAGTAGAAGTATGTTTAATTGCAGATCTGTCAAACCCTGTCAATAATATCAAACAAATCTGACGCAGGCCCTGGCTTCACGCTGACAATGTGTGTTGTCCAGTGTATTCAGAAGTGTATCACATTACATTGACTGCTACCGAAATTAGAGCTTTTGCTGAATACTGTTTCATGAACTGTTCACAGTGATTAATGACAGTGATCTTCCATGTTTGTAATATAAAGCCTGAATATTCAGAGCTCTGCTGAAGATCCCATTAGATTCTAGTTGATGGGAGAGTTGAAAATATTGTACAAATCTAAAACTGAGAAAACATGCATTTGTTTTTTCAATAAAGCATTTGTGATCATTTTTGCTCAGATGACTACACTATTAAGGTACATTCATCAGTCATTTTAGCTTTACTGTTTTTTAGCACACGGATCATTTTAAGAGGAAGGGGATGGCTGCAAAAGTGTGATTTCTACACAACAGTGTGCCATATTTATTATTATTATTTTTAAATACGATGCCTTTGTCCTTAAGCTTTGCTGCAGTAACCACTCCTGCAGCCTCTTTCCACTGCAGGTAGTGCAAACATTTTTAGGTCCATAAAACAAAGTTAAAATTTTGCTTTCTTACAATTTGTAATCTTGTTTTTTTTCTCTTTACAGTTTTCTGTGAAGATTTACGTTCCAGCTTATATTTTGTCAATGCATCTGTGCAAGAGGTAGTGTTTGCCAGCACCACAGGGACGTCAGTGCCCTGTCCCGCTGCAGGCGTGCCCCCCGTCTCACTGCGCTGGTACCTGGCCACCGGCGAGGAGATCTATGATGTGCCAGGGATCCGCCATGTGCACCCCAATGGCACCCTTCAGATCTTCCACATCCCCCCTTCCAGCTTCAGCAAACTCATCCATGACAACACTTACTATTGCACAACGGAGAACCCCTCAGGGAGAATCAGGAGCCAAGATGTCCACATCAAGGCTGGTCAGTTTTTTCCCTTCCTCTTGAACGACTCTGCCAATTATTAATTTGTTGTAGCCCTGGAAATTAACATGCAGTAAGAGAGGTTGTTTATCTGATCTCTACGTAAGTAGTTTTCCAATTTAAAAACTGCACACCCCTCTGTTTCTGCCTGTAGTCCTACGAGAGCCGTACACTGTCCGGGTGGAGGACCAGAAAGCCATGAGAGGCAATGTGGCGGTCTTCAAGTGCATTATCCCTGCCTCAGTGGAGGCCTACATCACTGTTGTGTCCTGGGAGAAAGACACAATGTCAATCAATGCTGAAAGTAAGGCATTACATCTCTTTGTTCTATGATAACCAATGCAACAGCTTATGACACCCTGAAAAAGTGGTACACCTGCTGTCAGGAAAGCCTGGTGAAGTATGATCAGATTGCATGCTGCTTGGACTATGCATGGACCACTTGTGTTTGCTGATATTGATATTTGGCTTTAGTTTTTGAGAAATTCTCCTAAAATAACAGTGCTACTGTTGACCATATTCGCACTGTGGTCTTTAACATGAGGAGTTTATCTGACTGAGGCCTGCTCTGTACCAACTACCATGAGTCATGCTGTGTGCCATTGCAGGCATGTCTGTTTTCCTACAGCTGTCCGACCGAATGACGGTGGGGTCCCGCTCATCCTCCTTTTGCTGGGTCTTCCACGAGAGTGTATGCTGCCAACCATGTCACTTAGTCTCAGTGTATTGACCCATTTCTCTGGCTGATAGGATGCATTGCGGCGTGCCAATCATTCAAATCACTTAAATGGAACGCTCTTCTGCGTGATTGTTTCCCAGCCCTGAGGGAAAATTCACTTTATGTGGGACATTTAGCAAACTCAATAGACGAGTGCTAATGTCATTTTGCTTTTGGATGGAGGGCAAGTGCTGCCTAGCCATTGCTATCCCTTTTTTTGTTGACGTTTCACATTTGTCCAATAAAGGCACAATTGGCCATGCTGAAATCTATATCAATCTCTTAATGTAGACAAATTGATTTTTCTCCTAGCATGTTTTGAGATGTCCCTGAACTGTTGGTTGTCTAACTGCAATAGGTTTGGTGATGCAGAGTCTAAACTTGTCACAACACTGCCAGCTCACTTGTACTTTGGTTGGAAAATGTGATAAGAACTAGGCGCAAGTTGTTTATTGGTATAGAGGTATGTCAAGGTTTAAAATAAATTGTTGATTTTCTAAACCACATATCAAAACAGAGTTTCCTCAGGCTGTATGTAGTACAGATGGGGTAAGAGTGTTCCCCCTCCCCCATTTGTTGCTGCTCACTGTCAGTAAATTGACTGAAAAAAGAATACTGCAATTTCTTATTGCCTATAGGGGTGTCAAGTTCGATTGTTTTGGAATCTTTCTGGTCAAGCATAACAGGGACACTCATGGTTGGAAACAATGGGGTCCCATCAATGACTTTTATTCAGGTAACATCTTAAAGTTACAGCCGACAAGCTAAAAATGATGTGTTTGTTGACTGATGAACATTGACTGGGGCAAATAAAAAAAATCACTAGCTAATCAGTTTGGGATATATCCATTGTTATACCTCTAGCAAACTATTGCATAACAGCCTTTCATTTCAATGGTGTTGGAAGACATATAATGCCCTTCCTATGCATTTACCTGTGTAGCTTTAAGTTTGTTTACAACAAAAGTCAGGCTCCCACTGGAAAAAAACAATTAAGTGATGTCCTGGAGAAGTAATGTAGTTCATTATCATGCAACACATCCCCATGAATTCCACACAAGTGATCCCACTATACATGCACTATGCAGAACATGAAAGCATCAAAAGTGACACACATATTTGGACGATGTGACACAACAAGATGTTCCACAAAATTTTTTTTCATTGTCTAACAGTTGGACCCACATGTTTTTCAAAAAGCCAGCATACATGGCAAGGTAGGATATAGTGTGACGGCAGCTTTACTCTATAAAAAACACACCAAAAAGGAAGAACATTCTTTTAAATATTTGTGTAAGAACTGTGAAATCTTGAAACGGTGGTGTTTTTACTCAAGGTTGTCTTATCACGAGAATGTCGCACCAGCCCATGGCTAATAGAAACCGAAAATGGGAATTTCTGACAGTTTGAAAATCTAAAACCTTTGTTGCTTATTACTTTAACAGAGAAAGTTTCTGCAAATTATGACAAGGTGCTTATCTCGATCAGTCAAAATCCTCCTATCTGGAGCCATCAGCCATGTAAACGCTGTCAGAAAAATCACCCAGCCAGCAATCCACTGCTCTTCTGCATGCTAAATAATGGATGACAGAAGCCTATGAATCCATGAGCAAGTGGTCTTTATTCACGTCTCAATGCACGCACCCTACGACGCACCGTCCATTTCCCTCATCCTCTGCTACACTGTTTTTAAGTGCCCTTCCTATACACGTGTGTGTGTGTGTGTGTGTGTGTGTGTGTGTGTGTGTGTGTGTGTGTGTGTGTGTGTGTGTGTGTGTGTGTGTGTGTGTGAGTGACAGTTCAACATAAGATGGCTCAACTCCTCAACCTGAAGACCAGCCAAGAGCATTTTACAATTCAATTATTTAAAATCGTATCAACACTTCGACAAAGACAAAAAAGCTTTGAGAAATAAAGCTTTTCTGTCTCTGGCATGAATAATTGACTTTGACTTTTCACTTTAAAAGAACAGCCTAGAATGCTACGCTGGTTAGACATTCTTACTGTCGGTCTCACTGGACTGGACATTTTTGAGCTGTTGCAGGGCAGACTAACAGAAGACTCATTTGTCCATTTAAAAGAAGAATTTAAATTTAAGATGAAAACTGCATTGAGTCAGTGCACACTGGCAAAGCAGCAATGCAGAACTTTTCTGTAACTGAGCAGCAGTTAGTAAAAATAAAGCTAACTATCTATATATTGGTGCTGATGCCTGCAAAAAGGTGAAAGTGCACCAAATGCCTCATTACCATTATCTGAACAATGTCTTCATTAGAATTTAGAAAAAAAACATCACTATGCTGTAGATTATACCTGATTGCACTTTGTGCCTTTTCTGCAGGGTTAGTTCTCTGCATGTATTGGGGTGTCTTTGCTGCAGTCACTGAGGAGGCCTTGTAGTCATTTGCCTCAGCCTGAAACTGTCTGCTCTGCATTCAGCACCCGTCACACACAAGGGGGCTTCTTTTCATTCAGCACACGAGCAAAACACAAGGGCCATCGGCCATCACACAGATTCTCTTTGCTCTGCTTGTCCCTCCCTCACGTTCCTTTAGCTCCATTCAGACACGAATTTATTGCTCTTTCTACAGCTTTCTGAAACACACATCCATCTATCTATCTATCTATCTATCTATCTATCTATCTATCTATCTATCTATCTATCTATCTATCTATCTATCTATCTATCTATCTATCTATCTATGCAAATGGCTTAAACACGTTCAGTCTGGAATCAACTTGTGTGTTTCAATTTCATTAATTAATAGCCATTAAAGAATATATCAAGATTTTCTCTAAAAAGACAGCTTGACATTATCAGGCTCTTTTTCAATTCTTAAATTTTTGCAGCCTTTTTGGATTTCATGTAGAGATATACTGATCTTCATGGCATTACAGAAATCAAACCCTTCTTATGATTGCTGACCAGCTGTTGGCATTTCTCCACTTGCATATTGACTGCTTTTCTTTAGGGATGTATTTCAAGGATCTGAGGTTGGAAGTCCTCCTTGTCATTAGCCTAATTTTTGCTTCCTCCAAAGATTTGGCATCAGATTTAAGTCAGGACTCCAGCTGGCCATCTCCAACACATTTATATTGCTTCTAGTCAAAAGCAACTGTCAGGATCTATCTGTTAGATTTGTGTTTCTTAACATTTTGCTCAGTCAGGTGCTTTTCTGTTCATTTCTTGTTCTTTCAATTCCTTGTGGTTAGTTTTGTTGTTTTTTCTGTGTTCTGGTGTTAGATACGTTTAGTTATATTCTGATAGATCTGGTTCTTGTTTATGTTCTTAGTCTATTCATTGTTTTCTTTTATTCTGGTCACCTCCATGCTCTCCTTGCTCATTTGTGTGAATTGGTCACTCTTTCTGTCTCCCTGCAGCCCTGGTCCACACCTGTGCCATATTACTCCTGATTAGCTTCTCTCCCAGTTCATTGGTTCTCACTTCACTTCCCTCACTTTATAAGCTTTCTGGTTTGCATTGTTCTCCACTGGTTCCTTCCGTTAACACCCCATCACCTACCCTGTGTTTTTGCCCTGTTCCAGTCCTGATTCTTTTCATGTCTGGTGCCTGGATTTTTATGCGCCTGCTTCCTACCTGTTTATGTTGTTTTTCACCTGCCTGAGTTCCTGTACCTGGTCCATTGTTTATCTTTGCTATTAAACCTCTTCATCTACTCAACTCATCCTGCATTTGGGTCATACCTTAAAATGCATCATCACAGCAACATGTTAAGCAAAAATATTTCTTTAAACCTAAATCTGCCAGGATTATGAATAACTTTGGCTTAACCGTATACGTATGAAATTCTGGATACATTTTAGTTTTGAGTTTTTAAGGGTGAAACTAGATCTCACAATCTTCAAAGACCATGATATTTCTCGTCATAGTGAAGTCTGTCTCTGGAATGGCTAACTGCTTTCAGCACTGCCTATACAGTCTGCAGATTAAAGCAAGAAGTTTTTCATTTGTCCCACTGTTTTGACCAAGGCAGTATATAAAACGTCTTATCCGACTGACAAACAAAACTCATTGAAGCAAAAAAACTGAAGAAGCCACCCTCACTTTTTTAAGTATTTGTGTGGAAGTATTTGGGTTTGTTGGTAAAAAATAAAAAAAGAAACAGAGTCGGAGTGACGAACAAGAAGCAGATGATTTGTTCAAATGTGACTGGCAAACCTTCAACCATTAACAATGCTAAAGTTCTCATCTGCTTTGGCGCTTCAATCAGCAAGTCTTGGATACTTTTTATCAGCTCTATTTCAAAATCTAAAATACCCACACTAATGAAACCTTAAATTACACTGAACAGAGATTCTTTAAGACACAATCTGAGATGTAGAAACACATTTTGCTGTTATGTATTCTGACCATATTGGTATTTAAACAATCTTTGGGATTTTACCTTTACTTTATTCATGAAAACAAAAAAGGATATTTTTAGTTTCTCTTTGGGGGTGGGGGGTGGATGCCTATCTCCAGCAGTCTTTGGGCAAGAGGCTTGGTGCATCCTGGACACGTTGCCAGTCCATTACAGGGCAAGATAGACAAACAGCAATGCACAAATTCACTCACTCAGAAGGGCAATTTATAGAGACCAATTAACCTAACATGCATGTTTTTGGACTGCGGGATGAATTCAGAGTACATGGAGAGAACCCATGCATGCACAAAGAGAACAAGAAAACTCCGAAGAACTCTGCAGAAAGACCCTGGTCAGATCAAACATACCTGTTGCAAGGCAACAGTGCTACTAACTGTTCTACCATGCAGCCCTAATCTTAAACATTAACCAGAATATCAGACCAAATATAATCTGTAGCATCACTGACCATACTTGATTGGTTTGTGGTCTTAGTATAATATTAGTTTTAAGATGTCAGACATCAAGATGAATACTGTGAATGGACTCCATCAGTTCCAACTCTCGAGCAATCTACTATGACTAGGCTGGCTTGCAGACATAGACAAACTTTCCGTTTTTCTTCATGTGGAATTGCTATTTTAAGCATGAGATGTTCTTGAAGAAAGATGTATTTAGCCATCTTCTGTTAACAAATAAAGGAGATCTGCAATTTATTCACTAGCTGACAAAATTTCCAACAGGTTTATTCAAGTGTATGTGCAGGGCTTTGGTTATAGACCGATGGGAATACAGAAAAATGTCTTTTTGACCATGCTCATTGCAGCTGATTTTATGGGATAGAATGGGCCTTTACTTGATTTAACGAGAAACTCAAAGTAGCATTACAGTCAAATCTGCAGGTAAATAATAATTATACCACAGACACCACTAATACAATAAGTATTAGTAGTGTTTGTGTCGTTACATTCACATGAAGTAGTTGCATGAATGCAGTTTAATATAAAGGTGCTGTTTGCATTCTGTTTTTATCTTCATAGCTGCTGCTGTTGCTGTTACCGAGCAGTTAACATTTATATAGGAAATAGGACTGGAGGTAATCCTCAGCCCACAGGTAGTGTGGGATAATGACCGGCTTTTGTCGAGAGAAGCTTTGCAGCTCACTTGCTGTCAGTTTTGCCCTTTTCTTAGAATCCACGTAGGAAGCACCACTATTGGCTGAGCATAACCTTGAGCTAGGGGCTGGAGAGGGTGTGTAATGGCTTTACTGGTCCCAATGTGGAAGAATATATGGGGGGGGGTGGAAGATAACTAACTCCTTCTTGCTCCCTTTTTCATTCTCCTTCCTCTGTCGACAGGCAGGGATGGTAATGTGATGTGTGACAGGCTGGATGTTGTCCGTCTTCACCATTCGTTATTTCTGACTCCTGCAGCTGACCAGAGTATTGTCATTCACTGAGAAAAATGGGTCAGGTGGCCTGCAGAGAACGGAGAATTGGCGGAAAAAACTACACATGCATCGCACTTAGGGTGGGGCAACGCGTGCAGCAGAGCGGCTTTAGATGTTAAATAAATCAAAATAAATCCAGGTTGCGTTGGTGAGCTTCTCTTCTCGAATTCTCTGCATCTTTATGCAAAGCTGCAAGTTGGTTGTCTCCCCACACCCATTGGCCAGAGCTTGGCAAGATAAGTACAGGGTTGCACTGAAGAAGAAAAAAAAAAGCTGGGAAGAAAATCAATACCTGTGTGCATAAATCTGGCTGCAGCTGCCACAAAGGATTATGGGAACATGACTGTTAGAAATGGTGGGGCTGGGCAGTGTGCAAGCAGCATGATAAATACAAAAACAGGAACCAAAAACGACAGAGATTGAAAATAAGATTAGAACTCTGAATTTGATCTGGTAAATGTTTAGGAATCCAGATGGTATAGTTGTTTCAAAAATGTGACTTTGTTACCATGATTGGGTGTTAAACTGCTTTACAATTTAGCAGTGTTTTAAAAGCCTCCCTCCAGCTTTCCTGGTGGAATACATGAGTGCATATGTAACCGCCTGCCGACCCTCTGTGCACTTTCCACATTACTTTTCTCCACACATCCTGCTGCTCCAGTCGTAGCCTGAGACTGACAGAGATATTAATTAAATTGGCTGATGCCCTTTCTGTCTATTTCTCCTTAATGCTGCTGTGATCGTGCTCCCACCTCCGTACTCTGCTGTTTGCTCGCCAATAACCGCAATTTGTTCTTTATTAAACTCTTGGGGCTGCAGACAATTAGGGTGTGAGCTGGAGGTGGTGGCATGAGTGTGTTTTTGTGTATGTGCGCGCACATATTGGAACACATACAGGCAGCAGAAGGAGAAGGGTTGGGGAAGAAGCTAAACACTGTTTAATCTTTGACAAACAATGAGGTCTCCTTTGTGCTGCTGCAGTTTGGCACATCTTCTCCTCCATGCTGCTCAGTGCTGCGCTGGAGTAGCTCATGTCTGCTGCCTCCACGGCTCCTCAACCTGGATGTGAGCCAGGTCACGTGTGGCTCCACGCCAGAGTACAGATTAGCTACAAGTGCAACATGAGCTAATAGTAGAAGGAGCCACTGATTAATTCGCACTTAAGACATTCTGTGGATTGTATGGACCGGGGATTCCATTCTATCAATTTGACCATGAATGTACCTGGTTTCTAGACATATTGTCCTGCCAAATGCAAAAAATGTGTGGATTGAATATATATCAAATAATAATTTTTCTTAAAAGATACTGGAAGTGTGGGTTAATAGAATACTTTGAATTTTTTGAAGTGAAGTGTAATATGTCATGTGTATTATATTATATTATATTACATTACATTACATTACATTACATTACATTACATTATATTATATTATATTATATAATCTCTGCCGAAAAACATTAGTTAAAGGTGTATCAATAAACCTGATCAGTTGCTTGTCAGTCTGCCAAGACCAGAGTAAAGTTTTGAATTTTGTGACAGGACATCACTTCTTTAACGGCATCGATGATGATACGTTCCTGTGCTTTTCCGGGTCTCATAGTTGTTGGGAAATTATCTTGGCGAACCCTGGATCAGCTGATCAAAGGGAATGATACAGTTGGCAGGCCTCACCTTCACGTATTAAAATGGAAGTTGCTCAGCTGAGAAAAGCAGCTACAAACTTGACAATTGTCTCTTGTGAAAGTGTTGATGGTTAATATCTTCTTCCTAATTATTCCTTTAAGGCTGTTTTTTTTTGTCCTGCTCTGGAGTTTGTGTTTTATTTCTGCAGTCTAGTCTAGTTTAGAGAAAATGTAAAGTTGTGAAACAAATTACATTTCTGCTTATGGACATGCAGTGTGTACATTTTTTAGACTAAAGCTAACCCTTCACAATGATATTTTGATGGTTCTGATTAACTAATACAGACATGATAAGAGTTCCCTTTGGGTTATAGTTGGGGATGAGCAATTCTAACTATAAAGCAGTTTTAAAAAGATTTTCTATATTGTTCTTTACTCCACACACACATCATGTACATGTCTTTTATGCTTTTAACATTAATGCATGCATTGATGTTGGTGTTTACTTATGCAGTGCTGACAGCTCAGAAGACATCAACAGTGATTGTGTTTCTTATTTCATCCTCATTAGGACGTTATGGTATGAAGACCAAAACCTTAAACAGTTTTAAGAGAACAATGTACTAATATGAATATTATTTTTAATGCTCAGCTTAAGGAAAGCTAATGGCAGCATCTTTACCTGTTTTACATCCCCGGTTCAAAAAGATAACTATAGATCAAACATCCTCTCGTGTTAAGTTGGGGTTAGCTGTGATCACTTTTTTTTTCAAGCTAAACTCCAACAGCAGAAACTGAAGCAGGATATTTTTTAGGGCTGAAAGTGGTGTGAAATTGAAGTGTTTATTATTATCTTTATTTTTGAATTGCCTTTTTGGAGGTTTGAACATAAACAAAGTCAGGAAGATTTGCACAGACCTGCTGACTATTTCTGTTTGCAGGTCATAGAGATATCCACAAAGAAATGGCTCCAGAGTAAACTGCTCTGAACAGTTTGACATGTGCACGTGAAACTCAGGACACATGAAAATATTCTTACAACAAACAAAAAGGTCTCTTGGGCGTATACCCATAACTCAACAGAAAGTCGGCCATTTTGGATCCAAGCCTCCATTCACTAGTTTTTATTTAGTTTTGATTTGTAGGCGTTATGCTGAACTAGAAAAACAAAAAACAAAAAAACACTTCAACAGTTGGCAAACAACAATTGTGATAGCTTTATTAGTAGCAAATAACCTCAAGTCCTGCTAAAAACAAACCAAAAAAATAACCATAGATGGAATTCATAGAATTGACTTTTTAAGAAACTTCAAAAATTCATGTCTGTTCCTACAGAAAAATGTCAATATCACAACTTCTGCAGCTCATGACATTACTAACAGCACTCTCATTGATTTGCATTTAAATGTAACTCGATTGGAAGTTGAGGGTACTATAGAAGATTTTATTTTTGTTTGATTTGATTTTATTTTGTTTTATTTTAAAGTGTTGCTTGAGTGAGCTATTCCAGCTGTGGGATATGAGGTACAGTAGTACATTTGGTGCTGAAGGGTAGCTAAAGGTTCCTCAGTCTGAAGTGTGTCCAAGTGCTGACTATCCGCTGGTGATAACTCAGACTTCAAATTGTTTTATTTTTGAAATAAAACAAAACAAATTGATTTTCAGTGACTCCAATTGATAACAAAGGCAGCTTGGAGTAGCCAGCATCTGTGGAAGAACCTGCTGAGAGAGTGATGTGCGTTTTAGTTTGTGTGTGTGTGCGTGTGTGTGTTTATGTGTTTGTGTGTTTAAAAGGAAAAGACTGCGTTGCTATGTGTGTGTTTGTGTGTAGGAGGAGGACGACGGGGACTTGGCTGTGAATGGCTGCTCTTATCGCACGCATGCAGCTGCTGCAGTGTCTTTGAGAGACAGAGGGGCTGTCCATGCATGCCACTCACTCTGCCTATTCACAGCCTTCCTCCCTCCCTGTGTCCCTCAGCCTCTCTCCATCTCTGTCCCTGTCAGCGCTGCATTTTATGGCAGGGAGGTAAACAAAAGAAAAACGAAGAGCAAAAAAGCAAGCAGGCCTTTAATGCAGACTCATAGCAAACAGACCAGCAATGATTCTCATGATAAGGGACAGGCAAGAAATTAAATGTCATCGGACATCAATGCATCACCTCTTCTGATGTGTGACTGCACACTAGCACCCCCCCTCCATGTTGACACGGACATTTTCTGGTCATGGAAATGTTCAGTCAGCCTTGCATGCAGCACAAATTCTGATAATTGTAGTTATAGTTTTTCTTCAAAAAAGTAAATATTAAGATGATTTTGCAGAGTAAAGAGAATGCATTGCAGAAGTCTGCAGAGAATCTGGCACAGAACTGAGCAAAGAGAGAGGCGTCCAGCACCGCCATGGAGAAAGAGCAGTTGAAGAGACTGAAAATAAGGTGAAATAATTCAAAAGTAGAATGGTGACCAAGACCAGCTACCACAGGAAATTACGTTGATTGACAGTCTTTTGTGGCACCAGAGGAAGTGATGTCTCCATCCAGTGTTTGGTGTATGCAGGTTGCATTCTGGTTTCAATGAACCTCCCCCACAGTCTCCCCACTTTCCACCATTCTGTGCCCACGTTTCCTGTCATGTATGGCTACACTCCTGCAGCACTTTTTCTTTTTTTTCGAGCTGTCATATATAACCTTGACTCAAGTGGAGCAGATGGTGAGAAAGGCCTGCAGAAAGAGATTTTTTATTTTTATCTAACAAGGGTCAAAGTATCCTTTGATCGGTAGACTTTTTTTCCAGCGACCACTACCTCAAAAACTAACAAACAAAAAAAATGAAAAAACGGACATTAAAATGGGCGTTAAAGGCATTAAGGAGTGAAGAGACATTCACAAATAACTAGAATACTTTTTTTCTTATTTTTCTTTTTATTGTTTTATAGTGAAATTACAGACATCTAAGACTAAAAGGCATGGGGATGTTTAACTGAGAATACTGCTGGTCCTTAATTTAGATATCTTCCAGGATCCATTGAGTGACTCCTGAAAGATAATATTAATGAAGAGAACATTTAGCATTTATGTACAACACAAGACCCAAATTCAGATGAGGTCATCAACAGAAATCAATAGTTTGCCAAAGTCATGTTCATACAAACAGGGAAAAAGTCATCTCAGATTCAAACCAGTATTTCATATTTGTTGTTTAGATGTTGAGATAAAGTCCTCCCTGCACAGTTTTTTTAATAAATCTTTGATAGTCTGTCACAGCTGTTCCAGACAAGGTTTGTGGAACTGTAGTCTGAGGTCATTTTAAAAATGGCGAGACAGACAGGGAACAATTTCAGGTTTTTCCACCAAAATACTTCACATTTAAAAAGGAATTGTAAAACAGACCAAGAAGCAGCAGAAGTGGTAACTGATGCTTAAATGGGTTATGGATCACGCAGGATGAACCTGGACTTTTGGGGTTTGGTATGAATACACCGATGAGCCATATCATCAAAACCACTGACAGTTGAAAAGAAGAAAGTCAAGCATTTTAATACAATGTCCTGCTGGGAAACCTTGGCATCCTGGCATCCGTTGATTTATCCTGATAACCATATGAGTCTTACTTGAAGTGTACCACCAATCAAAATGTGGCAGTAATCAGACACGCCCTTCCCATGGCAACATGCATCATAATCCCCCCTTAAAGCACTGGTAAACTGGCAGTGATTTCTGAGCTCTTGATGTCTGAATATGACTGCATCAATATTTTGTTTCTGTTTGTCAGTGCTTGTATTTTTTTATGTTTAAAGGAAATTATTTCTTTATATATGTTTTTTAAAAATAAAACTCAATCAGTTTTTTTTGTTTTGTTCTTTTTTTCATCAGGATTTTTGATGTTATTTTGGTATTATTTGGTACAAGTCACTTAAATCTTCAAATAAATCCTCAAACAAGAAATTGCACAGAAGTAAGGAGAATTAGAGGAGATATGTTTTTAATACATAGCTATTTATTTATTTATTGTTAGTTGATTTTATGGTTTTATTTGGCTAATAAACTGATTGTATAAATTAAACCACCGTTTAATTCATTACAATTAACCTATGCAGTTTTAAATAGCAATTAGACAGAGAATTCACATTGATTTCATGTTATTTTTAAATTATGGATCTGATTAATTTTTATTTAAATTACAGAAACGAAATTCTTTAATAGGAACTTAAATAATTTTACTGAAAATGTTCATTAATAAAAAAATACAACTAATTGTTTGATTTGAGTTACTTTGAAGAGACTATTTAAACTTTTATTTTCTGGAGTCGGAAACCTAAAAAAAACTGAGCATTTTTCTAGGCCCTGCCGACAAACGACACCATTACTCTGTTTAAGTTGAGGAAACTTATTTTTTGTGGAAGTGCTTGCATAATCCTTTAGTTCCACATATATAACACTGAAGAAAAAAATGATTCTCAGAACAAAGATATTAAACCGATAAGCGGGCGCATGAAAGGTTGTTTGCATAATCCGAGTTAATCCACAATACAGGAAAGAGAGTTATTATTAAAAAGAGCATCTTCCACTGCCTACAAAAAGTGAAGGAGACATGTTCAATTAGTATGTCAGGAGCTGCTGCTCTTTCTGCGGCCGTTGATAATAATGTTAGGTTTCTCAGGTCTGTGTCTTCACTCTCATTGTTCCTCATTCAGTAGGAGGAGGAGGGCCGAAATCTTAAACAACAGCAAAATAAATCTCTTCTCTTTTCTTTCTGTGTATTTTATATTTTACTAATTTCTTCTCATTTTTTCAGGGATTTGGCCGGATGAGCAGTAACGGAACCCCAAATAGATTTTCTTCTTGAATACAGTAAATAGTCATATTGTTGCTGAGGGCCTAAGTTGACGCTGACAATTTTACCTCATTGGATGGAGCATGCTATGACTCGTCATGCGCTTGGCCAATACGGTTCGCTCTAGCCCCCCCAACACCACTTCTTACACACACTCACACATGCACACTAAATAAATTGCCTGGAGAAATTTAACAAAAAAATAGAGAAAGGGAAAGAGGCTTCCATCTAATTGAGAAGCTCATTTTAGCTGTGCTGGGAAGATAAGCTGTTCTCTCTCAGCAGCTATTAAGCTTACCGTAGGTTACCCAGTTTCTTCTTCTTTCATGTGCTTTTGATTTTTGAGCTGTCAGCTCTCTGTGTCAGGCTGCTACTGGCTTGAAGTTGGATGTGTAGTTTACTGATAGGCATCTATGGGTGTCCCAGGTGGGTCTGACAGGCCACCGAACCTGCAGACTGGTGCAACGCTCAAAAATGGAAACCAGATCAGGTGACTGGTGCAGCAGCCATTTAGTCATAGAGGGAAATAAGCATAACAAGTGCACACATATTTTTCTCTGATCCATTTCTTTTTATTTTGAGCAAATATTACACATTTACTTATCTAAATAAATAGAAAGCCTTTGGAATGTGTAATCAAAAGAAAACTTAAACCTAGAGGTGGGACCTTCTTCCGTTTCAGTTAACATTGCGGTTAAACCTCTGCCTGGATTTGTCCTGTGGTCTGATTGTATATGGTCTGATTGTAAATGTCTGGTGCCTTGATCCCCTTCTTCCTCCTCAACCCCAACCCCCACTTGAGGATTACATCTCCAAAACCTAATCCTGGTTTGGTGGCCTGAGGGGTCACACTTCAGTGCCTGCAAATGTCCTGGTGTGGGGATCGAATTGTGGAAATCTTTGAAAGAGGGGGTAAAAAAACAAATAATCAAGGCTGGTTGATTTAAGAGATTAATTTGGTTTTACGTTTTCATTAAAAATAAATGCATTTCAGGGTTAAGGTCTTTAAAACAATTTAAAAAATGATAATTTGATACATGTTCTTATAAATCTATTTATTACAGAATATAGTAGAAATATCCTTAATTGCCTCACAGTGGGTAAATTCAGGTGTACCAGCAGCAAATGAAATGGAAATAGAAGCCTACAGATTCACACAAAGGTAAACATATTAAGGCTAACATAGAAAGGGTAGATTTACAATATAAAAAATGTTACAGTTATTAAACGCATACTCAGGTTTGAAGAAATGTGCACCTGAGTAGAATAATAAATAATAATAAAAAAAATTTAACCAACTGTGTTACTGCCTGAACATTTAAAGTAAATCAGCTGCCTTCTTGCAGCTATGACAAGGCAAAAATTTTACTTTTACTTTTAAATTAACTTCTAATCAGAGATGACACATTTGCAGTTTTACAAAATGAATGGGGGCAGCCGTAACAGGCTAACATAAAAAAGAACAACCTGCTGAGTAATGTGTAATGAGTAACATTTTTACTCATAAGTTGGAGCTTCTTGGTTCCAGGTTGGCAAATCGAGATGAACGTCGAATTGGAACTCGCTGTTTAAAATTCAGTGTGTAGTAAAATGCACACTTCTGACTATTTATATCTTCCTGAATCAGTCACAGACAGCACTGTTTAACCTCTGTTAGTGAATATGTTGCTAGATTATTGGCTTGTTTTGCTGATAGTAGTTACACTAATCACTGAGCACAGGAGTTCTCAGACGCAAGTTCTGAGATAAATTTAATATAGTTTGACTAAACAGCGAATCAGAAAATGCTGAGTCTATGGTTGCTATGGTGATTCCTACCATTAACGGGCACGTAGGGCGTGTTGGCCCACAGCACCATCAGAAACTAAATTTAATAGGGTTCAAATATAGTACATGTCATCGTGCCATCATAACACTCTCAAATGAACATTTCATGATAAAACTGCTAAATAAAATTTCAATAATTGCGCTGTTCAATGTACACAGGCTTTTTTCTCTCTATAATCGGCCTTTGTCTTTAAAACAAACTCTCACCCGTTGGCCTGTGTTGCTGGTTCAAAGCAGCCATTTTATGTCAGTCAGGCTATGTTGTTATCAGTGCTGTTATAAGCTCATAATAAAAAAACAAAGAAACATAGACAACACACTGCAGAATTAATTAGCCCATTCCTGACAAAAACATGAACTCTGACCGTGAAATAAATTTAAGAGAGGTCAAAGTTAAAGGAATAAATGTGGTGATGCCTCTATCAAGCATCTATTCTGAGATGAAGTTACCAATATCCCCTCAAAGGAGATCTATGCTGTCTAACAGCAGGTGCTCTACTCATCACTGAAAAGTCACTTTTCTTCAGCTCAAATAGTGCATTTTTCTGGCTGAGTTTAGCAGTACTCAAACAACAGTATCATATGTCTGTCTGGAGCCTGAGCAAACACACCACTGATGGTAGTGTCCATTGGCCCATTCATTAAGGTCTCTTTATGGCCACCTTCTTCCAGTCTTGTTTGCTATAAGTTTTTGTTGCCTTGCCGTCTGGCAGATGGACCATCAGGGATTATACCTGCTAACGTAGAGATGTGGAAGGGAATGGGTGGTGGACGGAAAGCTGGCGGGGTTAAGGTTTACACCAAGTTGCATGCTAAGCACCAGCAATTGACAGAGCTATTGGATCTCCTTTAGAATTCATGGGATGGACTGTTAGGTTGTGGATAAAATGTCTGCAGTATTAATTGATTAATGGTTGGTGCTTTTTGCAATACAGATTACTTGGCTGGTAGATAGCAGATCTTAATAAAAACTCTCAAAACTTTACAGGATATAATTGGAGGTCATATCAGCATTAGTCTAAGAGAAGCATTTTTTGTCTTTCCTTTTTTTGTTTGTGTTTGATCTCTCTGGTGTTAGCAGAGTGTTCAGTGTTCCCAAACTGGTTAGAGAGCCACAAAACCTGCTCCTTTAAGTCCAAGTGTCCAGTGTAATCACACTGAAAAGGCATATGTCCTGGATGGACTAATCCCTAAAACCTCAACCCCATCCACCCTCTACCGCCTTACACACACACCCTCCCCCTCTCCATCCCTTAACATATGGAGACGGGGGGAATTAGTGCAGTAGATGAAAATAAATTAGTTAAAGAGGCCAGCAGCTTAGATCCCTCAATATTCATTCCTGGGTGACCCGTCTGTGATTTCTTAGAAGTAATGCTGCCATGGAGGAAGGCTGCAGTTTACTGCATGCTCCCTTTGGAAACATAACACTCTGAAACCTATTCACAACCATTTAAACACAATATAAGATGATTAAATAATTCATAGAGAATAATTGTTTGTATTTCTTAGTGTTATGGAGACAGCTCAAGCAAAAACACATTGTTTTTCGGTGTTTCGGTGATGATACCCACAAACTGACAGCTTGAACTCAACGGGCTCCTCATATGACCCCCATGTCTCACCTCAGCCCAGTTTCAGACCAGATCTGGCTAAATAGGATTAGGCTGGCTACCTGCCACTGAGTGACTTGGACTGGACCTCTTATCTCCGGTCTTCAGATGGCTGCCAAGGACAGCATAATGGACAACGACCTACATTAAACAATGCCTCATGCAGCTTTTGTACAAGGCTTATATATTGCTGCCAGTGTAGGTATTGTTTTCCTGCTTCTAATTTTCCATGAGTGAGTGTAGGTTACTAGGCCACTTACATGCCTAATTGGGACCTAATGGCTGGGCTCTTGCTAAAAGGCACTGAGGCTCAAGCCAATTAAATGTTTTAGACTTGCCTTGACCACTCGTGTGTAAATCTGGGTGTCTGCTCATTGATCTTGTCTTAGTTCTTTTCAAAGTAAGCATTTATGTCCTTTAGAGCATTTCTCTTCCTCTGCACTCTACATACTGTGCTTTGATACACAAGATTTGTCTGTATATTTAGTGAGACAGGACCCCGAGGGAGACTATAAACAGCAGGGGAGCCCATGTCCTCCAACACACATGTGACAAGTTTCGAGCAGCCGCCCTACTCTCCACTCAGAGACACCAATTGAGTGGCGTAAGAGGCTTTGTAGCCAAATCCCCTGTTGATCTTCATAAAGTTTGTGTCTTACAATTAAGTACAGATGGTTTGCAGTTGGTTGTAAGGCTAGTAAATAATTTGGGTCCCTATTTTCGCCAAGGATTTGGTGGAGTAATCCCTCTCTCTGACAGTTTACCAGATTTAAATCAGTTCAGGCTTTGCTTTCCTTGCTTCATTTCTTCAATCATTTTCCTCTCTTTCCACCCCTCCCTCATTCTGTTCAAAGCTCCTTATCTTCATTTGAGTATACTATCTTTCAGCATACACACCATACGTTTGCACCTAACAAGACAAGGGCAATGCAAGATTCTCTCTCAAGTCAAACTCCTTGTGTTATAACAAGGCCAGGGTGAAGGATGAAATAAGTCCAGATTAGAAATTCTTTAACAGCACTCTGGTACTACTGATGATAAACTACTCTATGGACCATTCAAATATGGTTGTACTAGATTGGACATTTAGCGATATGTCCTTACAGTAGACATCTTCTTAAGTTTTGAAAAGCTTTGAGCCATGAAAAGATAAAAATGTTTTTTTCTAGTGACATCAGATCATGCATGTAAGAGGGGTCAGTTTATGAGGGTTTGGTTAATATAATCATAGAGTCAGCCTTTTGAGCTGTCATGCCTTATAATAGAAATTAACATGGTGACCATGTCTAGCATTACTAAAATCTCAGTCTCCATGTGTGTAGTTCTTAGAGAATACTGACCCTTACTTTAAATCTGACACTTCATAAAAGCTGCCACCATTTCCAAATCCAGCAAGTTTCATGACAGAAACTAAAAGCTCAAAAGGTGAAATCATAGCAACTTTGCTGTTCTCAATTCAAACCTTCCCGCTGAAGGTCTTGCTCCCTCTCATGTCCCGAATGAGCTGCAGACATGTCTTTACATGTCATAGTAGACGCACTTTCCTTTGAAGTAGCTTACTACACCTCAGTGCTGCTTCTGACTTCATTTTAAACACCTCAATGAAACGGTAAAAATAGCATCTTCTTAGTAACGAACAACATTACTGTGGTACATGGTTGTGCATAGGTAAGGTGTATTTACGGACTGGAAAAACATCTTTTTTTTGTCACCAGACAGGGCCAGTTAAGCTGAAAACCAATTAATTCCAGCTGCCAGCTAGTCTCTGTACATCACCAATCATAATCTCTATGGTATAAACTCATGTCTGTAACTCAACACTGTCTCTCTCAAAGTTTCTTCCACTACTAAAAGTATAACTTTAAGGCATATCTGTGATTTTTTTTTTTCTTGAGCACTTGTCAGTCAACTAGAAAGTCATGGTTTCAATCCATGGCTTCACAAGTCAACATGAATACATGTTTTAATCTAGTGCATTCATTTGTTTTTATTTGACAGAGAAAGACAGTGTATTGGTATAGTTCATATAATGCTATTCAGTGTGCGTAGACCGCCAACCTCTCTCCTGGGACTTGAGCAATGAGCACATAGTTTGGGCCTTCACATATCTTGGAGGAGCTGTGATCATCAGCTGGGATAAAGTAAACACTCCCCAGGAAACAGCTTGACCTCAATGCTCTTTATTTAAACTTTTTGAAATTTCTATTATTCAATTATATTCCTAAATTTATATCATTCTTCTTCTGCTGCAAGTCAGTGGAGCTGAAACAGCAATACCTCATCAGCATAATATAGTAAGTAACAGATGGGAGTGTTTAGCAACCTTACCCAACTACCAAAACACACACATTTGCCATAAATCACACACCTTTCTGCATCTCTTCCTCACCGTTTCCCCAACCAGCTCAGGAGACCCCTATCCAAATGTTCAGTTAACCTGTCAGTTTCCTTCGCCTAGAATTCAAGATGCCATATGACTCGCTGTGACTTCTAATCTTCAGATCCCCCTCTTTTTCTCTCCCCTGTATAGTGACATGAAAGTCTGTCTTGAAATATGAGAATGTGCCTCCTCTGTCGTTTTATTCAGAAGGCAGGGTTGAGATCACAGCAAATGCAGGCGTAGCTTGTCTTGTAGAATAAAAATGGTTGCTTAGAGCAACCCTTCACAGTTCTGTGGCAGAGAATTTGTAGGCAGCAGCATCTATGAGACTTTAAATAATTTAACTAGTTGAATACAGTGAAAAAAATAACTGATTTTAAGAAATATGTTGTAATACAATTAATTGCAAGAATGAAGGTGGCTGATGTGTGCAAGGTCCTACAGGGCATTCATGAAGTCTCATCTCCAGGTGAGACTGACTAACATAACTGCCCAACAGCTTGTCTTGTCTAATATTATGTCTTCTGTGAGCTGAATCTGTCCTGTCCAGTGAATTTCAGGCTGTTTGCCCTTCCTCGGAGGGCATCTCCCAGCAGGCCTGGCCACAACAACGGAATGTTGTTGTTTATAAGGTCATTGCCACCACAGGAGGCAGCATATTCATTACACCCACCCCATGCTTCTGTTTGTCTTTGGCAGTGTGTTTCTCTGTGTGCTTCTGTCATAAGGTCAGGCTGCGTTTACTGTCACCCTCATGACGTTTAACAATCGGCCAGGAAAGACATCATGAGACTAGAAGTGAAATTATTTAATTAATGTAATCAAAACTGAGATGTCATGTTTACATTGAGAAATGGGGCAGATTCTGTAATAGCTGAGATGTGTGATATCAACGTTTAGGTTAAGCTCATCATTTTATTGAGTTAATGGTTAAAAGGCACATACTAAAGAAGCTGATTATCAACTGTGATAGAAGTAATGAAAGAATAATATTCTTATTCTCTTGTCCTGGTCTGCCACTCTCCTTGGATTTTCAGTTAGCAGCCTCCCAAGACATGTGGGTGTCTATGTCTACCAAGGCAATTTTTGAAGGTCATCCCATCAGCTTCCACAGGCCTTTGACTCAGACCAGGATGGTTGCAACAGCTGCTGACACCAAGACACAGTCAAAGAGGCCAATCCTCTACTGTGGGACTCTGCTTGCTCTGTTGGAACAGCTATGGATTAGTGGGAAGAGTAGTTGTCTGCAGAAGTTTCTGAATTCAATTCCAACTTCTTCCACCATATGCTGAAGTGTCCATAGTCAACACACCTTACCCCAAGTTGTCCAATGGTTTATGAGTGAACATTTTCAGTTTGGATGGGTGAATTTGCAGCGTAAAGGTGCTTTAAGTGCTTGTTATGACTAGAATAGCACTTTTGAGGTTCAGTTCATTAACCCTCATCATGTGTTTAACAACCCAGTCACTCATGTCGTAAACCTCTTTTCATGAATTTGAGTTTTCATGACCATTTCCTGGCTGGTGACCTGTCCATTGGTGGATGGATGGATGATGGATGGATGATGGATGGATGATGGATGGATGGATGGATGGATGGATGGATGGATGGATGGATGGATGGATGAATGGATGGATGATGGATGATTGGATGGATGGATGGATGGATGGATGGATGGATGGATGGATGATGGATGGATGATGGATGGATGATGGATGATGGATGGATGGATGGATGGTGTTAGCACTTATTGAAGACATAACAATTTTAAGCAGCGTTATCAACTCTCGGAACTTTTCATGCATGAAAAACAAAACAGTTACTCTCACACCCTAACCCTATGACCCTGACACCTGACCCTAACCTTAAACACAAACTATATTTGAAAGACAATAAAATAATGTAAGACATAAATTCACAAGTATGCTTTGTTTTTACTTTTTCAAGGAACCTCAGACTGGTCAAATTTTAATCTGGTCTGCAAACTATGCAAGGATTTGTTCTTTCAGCTTCATCAGAATAAGAATGAGAGTGTTTGTTCTCAAAGCTCTTTGTATTTGTGATGCTTTTTAAAGTATTTAACAAAGGAAGAAATCAAGCAAAAAACTGGACAAATTAAAATAATTATTTAAAGCATTAAAGCCAAAAGTCATGCTTGGAACACAAAAGGTGCTTTGGTCGAATGAGAGTAGAATTAACATTTATAAGCACACAGTGTGGGAACAAACGTTAACACAGAAGATCACCATGAACACACGATCCCCACAGGGAATAATGGTGATAGAAGCATGGCGCTGTGGGAATGTTTTGCTTCAGCAGGAACAGGGTTGCTAGTCAGCATTGATGAGACGATGGATGGAGCTAAATACAGGTCAATCCTGGATGATAAAACTGTTAGAGGCTATAAAAGACTTGAGACTGGGGTGGAGGTTCACCTTCCAGGACAGCAACAATTTTAAACATACAGCCAGAACTTTAATGGAATTGTTTAGATCAAAGCATATTCATATTGTTAGAAAACCTAGTTAAAGTCCAGACCTAAATTCCAAATGAGAATCTCTGATAGGGCCTTTGCTAATGGATGCTCTCCATCCAATCTGTGTGAGGTTGAGCTATTTAAGAAACACTGGGCAAATACTCTAGTATCTGGATAAGCACAGCTTGTGAAGACTCCAATAGACTTGCAGCTGTAGGTCCAGTGAAAGTTGGTTCTACAAAGTTTCAACTCAAGGGTGCATGCAACATTTTTCAGATTTTTATTTGAAGAGAAATGTTAAAAACCATTTATCCATTTCTTTCTGCTTCAGAGGTATGTGGTACTTTGTGTTTGCTATAAATGACATCAAATTGTGTTTTGATTTTAATAAGACACAATGTTAAAAAGTTTCAGGGCACACAAATGCTTCGCGAGGTGCTGCATGTGTAACATCTGTTCCGATAGTGAGAATGTTTAAACCAGTTTGTTGATTTAAGTTGCAGAAACTGATACCATGTTCCAATTCAAACAGAAAATCACCTGAAACAGGCACATGCGTGTAGTTTTGTGGCTCGTTTCTATAAAAGAGAGGCCGAGTAAGAGAGAGAGAGACACACAAAGTTAGGTAGTGTCGGAGAGTGGGAGCTAAGTGAGGTTGTTAGGAAGCAGCGCTGACAGTCCAATCCAGCGCTGCGACCATTCAAAAGACAGCTCCTTTTGTTTCTGCCTACCCTTCTTCTGGCAGCATAGGAAGAAAGAGGGTGAATCTCTCTGTATGCTGTAACCCACTGACAGCTCCCTCTGATCTGCCTCCTGCAACGCTACCTTCTGCCCCCCTCCCTCAGCTTCCTCCCTTCACTAGCACTCTAGCCTCACCTCCACCTCTCCATCCACAGCTCTGTCCCCCACCCCCTCCCTATGCTTATGCCATTGCCTAGAGTCACTCTCCTGGTTGCCACAGTAACCAGCTCACCTCTCTCCCCCTCTCTGTCTTCCTCCCTCTCACAATTCACCTAAACTAGAGAATCTGTCTCAGTCTGACAGAGACATAGACAAGGGAAATTGGAGGGAGGCATATTTCAGAACGATGGCTGTTGTGCAGTTGTCTTCTCATTTCCCTTTCTCATCCACACACACACCACAGAGCAGACAAAGAAAGGTAGTAAGAGAAGAGCAAGGGAAGCAGACGAAATATAGGAGATAAAACAGGAGAACGAAAACAGACTGGAAAGCCACACGTGAACAAAGTAAGCAATCTGGAAGTGACAACCTTTTTCCATTCCGCATATTGTACAGCTACTGTAGCACTGTGGCTAAACAGCCTTCTCCACCTGCTCCATCCACTCTGACCCATCCCCCTCTAGCATGAGGCCACCCAACTCCCTCATCCACCCCTCCCCCTGTTACCCAGTGGCCTGTCAGGTGGAGGAAATGGTATCCTCCCCTTGCAGAATTGTGCCTCAGACATGTTGAGCACCTGAGCACTCCACATGTCTGTCAGCATGCTAGTCTGCTGCAATCTCTCCATCTCTAAATAAGCCCACTGCCCAATTACAGCCCTATTACCTCCTCATTACCCTGGACACAACAGCAACTGGTGGCACAATCACAGAGAGCAAAATGGATATTCATTTATGTTCATCCAGACATTATTTGCAGATATTTTTTTCTCTGCTTGGTAGTGGCATGTTAAATGTTCCCCCAGTGATTGTGGTAATTTAGTGCAATATGGTAATAGAAGGTGCTGATGGTTATTTCACTACTCACCAGCTCCCAGTTTTATCCTTTTGTGAGCTGCTGACAGCCAGATTACATTGAAAACATAATTGCTTATCTTAAAGCACAGTTGATGAACGATAGAAATCAGCTCAGTCATCATTGATTATCATTTTGCAGGGCATGCATCATAAATTAAGCCATCATTTACTCAAGCTGAATCATTTGCATATAGGCTAGAGAAATAGCAGAGCACTTCTGCCCTAGATCTTTCATCTGGAAGCTGTCGTAGCTCAGCTGACATATCTCCTGTTGGGATTTGTTTATGATTTGTGGTAATGGTTTTAAACATTAAACAGTGTAAATACAAGCTTGCTTATTGTTTATACTTATCAGAGTGTGGAGTATTTTATTGGTTTTAATTTATTACTTTAATCTGTAATACTAAATATTTAAACATAATTCTGATAAATGCAAGTGAACATTAACTATGATGCTGTGTCTTGTATATTCAAATCTGATGGTTTAAAACTGATTGTATGCATTAAATAAACATTAAACATTCAGACATAATAAAATTGGTTAAATAACCAAAACACAGTAATAAGGAAATAAACAAAACACATGTTTACTAAAAATAATAATTGCTAGCTTAAGTCACTGGAACACTGCAGTTAGGTGAAAAAATCAAATAAAATACTAAGTTCTGCCTTTAGTTTCCCTGATAACAGTCTGGGCTGTATCCCCATTACAGGGTTTTTGGCACTGATGGTATGATTAGAGAAGACTGTTAAAGACCTGAGAAAATTATATAAATACATTTCTTTCCTTCCATCCATCCATCCATCCATCCATCCAACCATCCGTGTGTGCAGTGTTTATGGGCTTCCTCAGCAGGCAGAGTTCTTTAACGAGGACAGAAGGACAGCGTGGCACTAATTGCAGTGTGTGATATACACCAGACTGGGACCAAGCTGGAACACAGGCAGATGACGGTACTCTGAGAGCAGCTGCTTTGCCCAATATTTACTTAACCCTCTGCTGGCGGGCCTGGCACTAGTACCGCTGATGATGGGTCTGCGGGGAGTCATTTCGCCACTGAGTGCTTTGTGCAGCAGCCGTGCCAGGGCCACGCGGAGGGAGCCGCTCAGAGTAGGAGTGTACGGGTGGTAGATTGGAGCAATTAGTTGGAAGAATGTCATTGGTCCCCTGAGAATTTTGCTCTCCATGAGGAATAGTTGCCAGATGATGCAATGACAACCTTTTTTCCAAACATATATTTAAACCACAGAACCTTTGACCTGGGTTTGACAAATGAGTAGAAAGAAAATATTTATCAAGGTGTTCACCTCTGATGAGGAACAGAAAAGTCCTTAATGGTGAACAGTGTTGCAATGAGCGTGCTTCTACATTAGGCGGCTTTATTTTTAACCGCATTTACTGTTCTGTCATGAGTTAGTAGTGACAGACACTTCCATCCCACGCCTGTCTGTGTGGCTCATCTGGAGTGATGGTCTCAGACATCCTCAGGTTGCATCTGTTGCTCCATTAGTCACACCTCAAAGAAATTAGCAGCTGGAGTTGGCAAAGGGGTGTTTCTTGAATAGATCAGTGCAAGAAGTTAAACTCTGTGTAAACATTCGTAGCCTTTATGAGCCTAGTGATTTATTTATACTGTGGAGCAGTAAACACACTCTTGATTGCATTTTGGCTGTGAGCAGATCTGTGCAGGACCAATATGATGAACGAAAAAAGAATAGCAGAAAAGAAAGAAGAGGGAGCCAGAATCAGTCTCCACGGCAACGTTGATTTATATTCTTCAGGTGGAGCAGCTGCCAAGCGGCCTGACCGCTGCAAGCTAATGTGTTGTGGGGTTACAGGGAGCAGGGGGAGGGAAGGGAAACAGAAAAAAAACTAAAAAGGTACCTGGACATTTTTTTCCATATGATAATAATATATGTAAGTCTTTTATGGGGAAAGGAGGATTTCTTTTCTTTTTGACTGTGATCAACTCATCCTGCAAAACAAAGGGTCTGTCTCCATTATGTCCATTGGAGAGGTGGAGATGATGACCAGTGCCTGTATATTAAACATTTCAAAGTTCCTGTATCATCTTTGTTAGTTAGCTAATATGTAACTACTTTTAGTCTTTTTTAATAACTTGATACATTAAAACAAGATGCAGATGTTCTTTTCTCCTTAAATTAGATGCTAAACTGGGCTACAGTTTGCTCTCTGCTGTGTTGCCTTTTTTGTTCGGAGTAAAGTTTAGTTATTTGACTGTTAAGATTTAGTGGAGATATGAATTATGTATGGATATTGATATTTGCTCAGCATTTCTGCTTTTTTTCCTGCATAAATAGCCAAGAATTTCATTTTTTAGACTTAGAACCTAAATAAAAGTTGCTCCTGACCATTGGCCAGTCAGAAACAAAAAAAAATTGGATCTTTTCCAATCACTTAATGCATCACAAAAACGTTACTGGGTCATCTGGGATAACAAAAAACCTCTTGATGTCTCAGTTGGTTGTAACTGAGTAGCAGGGTCTCAAGGCTAGCAATCATCAGTATCAGTGAAGTGTTTAAAATAAAGTCAGAGAAAAGAGAAGTCATATCTCTTGATATAACTTCTGACAGAGATGTCAGGAGTTATATCCAGGGAAACTGTTTTATAAAACAGACATCTATGCGGTACATTCAGGCTGGGACAGAGAGCAAGACCAAGACCTTTAGCAGGTAACAGGAGGCTGAGTATGGCCAGTTGCACCGTTTTTATCTGTTTGAGCTATCAAACATGTTCTGTCATATAACAAGCTGAATTTGAAAATGTTGCAAGCTTTTGGGAAATCTTAGAGTTAATGTAAAGATCTATATTCTTATGAATATTGCTGTTTCAGATTGCTAAGACTAAAATGTCAACTCCAGATCATTTGTCTTTTTTTATGTTGGTAAAATCCTGTTTTACAACAACTGCTCTGTTACACATACTATGTGACTTCTCCTCTGCTCCTAAAATTAAAATAAACATAGAAATATTTTTAATGGCTGTTCTTATCCAGCCATCCATTTATTTTCTAAACTCGCTTTTCCTTGAACGGTCATGAGGGATGGTGCCTATCTCCAGCAGTTGTTGGGCGAGAGGCAGGGTACACCCTTGACAGGTTACCAGCTCTCATCTCTTCTATTTATTCAAAAAAGTCTTTATCAGCTTTACACATTTTAACAAAACCTGGAGATCCGGAACTTTGACTGCACTGTTTCATGATGTGATCCGGATTTGGTGCATGGAACTGAGTTAGCGCCTGAAGGCTGTATCTCCTAGCAGCAACTCTATAATGATAGCCATGCAGTTTACATTCTTTTCCATCTAAAACATTCTGGTTTAAAGCTTCACATGGTAGTTTTGATGGATCAGGATTACTGTTCCATGGCTGAACCCATCACAAGATCAGTATTGTCATTCTAGTACAGAGGAGAAGAAGGTGATCTTTATCAATTCTCTCCAAACCAGTTCAGGTGGTTTTTAAACCTGTCTGTCTTACTAGACTAGTCCTTTCGTGGTGTAACTGGTAAAGTCCACATCTTTAATACAGGGGACCCGGTTGCAATTCCCGGTTGCATCAGGAATGGCATCTAGCATAAAATCTCTGCCAGGTCAGTGGGCAAGATGTAGTGACTTGCTGTGGTGACCCCTGAATAAGAAAGCAGCTGAAAGGACTCACTGAGTCTAGCAATGCTTGCAGACTTCAGGACCATGGAGAGAACCAGTCACCCAGTTTCTCAGGAGTTCCGCCTCAGTCATATTTAGTTGTACAAATGATAACTAATTGCTGTCATTAATTTTTTTCATAATCTTTATTATTATCTCCTTAATAATTATACTGTTCATAATGAAACTTGAGTGATTCATTTTTGAATCACTCTGTTTGAACAAGCCCCCCCCAAGACAACCCAGATGAAATTGTGTTTTGCAGCTATTCCAAATGTAATCGTAAGCTGCAGGTTTTAAAACACAAACATGTCATCACTTAAAAAGAGTTTCTTTTACACAACTGGGATAAAAGCTTTTCTCGGTGACCAAATTTAACTCAACCTACCTCAGCATCCCTCCTCCTTCTCTCTCTGCCTCTTGGTTCTTAAGGCTCTTCTTTCAGCACTCAGACCCCCCCAAACTCTCTCTCTCTCTCTCTGCCCCCTCCCTCCTCAGTGTGGTTCCTGAATATTTAATAAGCTTGAATTACTGAGGCCCTCAACTGTAATGATGGGAAAATCAGACAATTAAAGCAGAAGGGCTCTGGCTTTAAGTCTCACCTCCCCCAGAGGAGCCAGAGATTATTTAAAGTGGCACGCTGTTTGATTATCTAATCCTCCTCATGCCCCCTCTGCTTTACTCACAGAGCAGCATTGCCTTGCTCCACTTGCCACCACAAATTACCATAAAACACCAATGAGCTCTGTGTTTAAACCCATTTTCATGAGCAGTAATGTTGTGCCAGGAAATCTCAAAGGGACTATCCATTTATAGGTTAGCCCCTTTACATTTAAGTTATCCCTGTGCTACTTCCATTTTTCCAGGGGATTCCTATCATGTTCACACTTAGAAAATGTCATTTTTATTATATTGACAAATGCATATGTGCATACAAAAAACATGTTGCTTGGCTAGAAAATTGACATTTTTTTCGTTTACTCATATTGTTTTTTTCCCCAGGTGGCACAAAGGCTATTCAAGCTTTTTCCTGTCTTCTTTTATCAAACAGGAGTAAAAGCAAAGTACAAAGGCAACTCTGACCCTCCAAAGTGTTATTTGAAGCTCCAGGACTAGAAACAAGCTCTGATTTTCCTTCAACAAAGCCGGTTTTGTTTGGCTTTACCAATGAACTTGATTTATTTACCGGACAAAGTGATGGATCGCAATAGAGCAGACAGTTGCAGCTTCCTTAGTGTCTGCCAGTTCAGCACACACTCACACACACAGAGGAAGGTTTTCACAGGATAGGGAGATGAATATTCATGATTATACAGCTGAGGCTCAACAGTGGCTCATTTAGTGTTGGCCAGAGAGAGGCCAATGATAGCATTGTAAACACAAGAAGCACACAGGGTTTAATAGCCTGACTCCAGCATTGGCCAATTAGCTTGCACAGTCCTTTGCACAATGAAAAACAGAACAAAATTTGGAAACTATTGTGATGAGATTTCCTCTCTCAGATTTGACTCTGATAGGCAAACCTTTATAGCCCAACCCCGCCTACCCTTCAAAAAAAAAGCAAGGATCCAGCTGCCTCTCTCAGTCTGAGAGAGAAGAAAGATCTTTTATTAGAGCTTACTAATGAGTTCTGCACAAATGGATTCTATTCTACGAATATCATTTGATTGTATGGAGCATAATGGACAACATATCTGATGAGGACTCCCAGTGTATGTTTTATATTAGACTGACTTACAGTTGCAGAGAGCAGTTTATATCTATCATGGACATGATTGTCAAAAAAATTTTGAGCTTTTTAATTCATTTATTGAAATCATTAATACATCATATATGACTTAAATGAGTTTTAAAAACATTAATTAAATGCAACAATTTGAATGGGTTTTCTTTATTTCACACAGGGTCTGATTTATGTTTACAGTCTCATATATACAAACATTCATCGTACATTTTATACTACATGGTGCTTAAAATTCTACAATGTCTTAATATTAAAAGGCCAAGACCTTATAACCGTTTGGTTTACAGCTCTCATCAAACAATGGGAAAGTCTTTTCAACCTATTGAAACAACAAAATTATGTGTTGTCAGTTCTGAACTTTTAATTCGGAACTGATGTACCTCTGGATGTTCCAGAGCTACAATGACCCAGAGTGTCACCATTTCTAGACAAGAGACCCACACTGTAACACTCAGATAAAATCAATTATTTTGGGATGATCATAAGCAACCAAGGAGGCACCAAGGCCCAATCCTGGCACAGACTGGAAACTGCTAGGTTCACTAATGTCACTGTCCTCAGGGAAGCCAGTTTTACATCAGCATGGACTGAGAGGCTGCTGACCAATAAATAAACCCCTAATCTAAAGTTAACTGTGTCATGTTCAGCTAAAGTTTGCAGCTGCCCTTATAGACAAGGTGATTATCTTCTGAAGATGTCAAAAAGACGAAGTCTGAGCATTTTGGTTACAGTGACAAGTTTTCATGAGTCGAGTTATAATTTTGAGCTGTCCAACATTAAGGAGGTAGCATTATACTGGGGTTCTGTTTGGTGCCAGTGGCACTGTTGCTTTGCATGAACTGAATGGTATAATAAAGAACAGCTTCTTCTAAATTCTTCCACCTCACCTCAAATCAACAACTAAGTAGTTGAAACCTTGACATAATTGGATGTTCCAGAGGTACAATGACCCAAAACACATCAAGACTGGTTTTGAATATGGATAAAGTAGGTCAATATCAAGCTTGCTGAACTTCCTTTCTAATGCCTTGAACTCTACCCTAATAAAAATGTATGGACTGTGCTCTAAAGCTGGGTCTTTGTTAGAAAACCAACCAAATTAACAAACTTTACAAAGAGAGCTAGCCAAAATGATGCCAGAGGCTGGTTGATAGCTATATTAAAGTTGCATTTAAAATTAAACTTTCTGTTGAGGGCCTTTTTCAACAGACATTTAACCAAATATTAGTGGTGGCCTAAATTTATGATTTTATTATGCATAGACTGGGGATAATCCACACTTAATTCAAACTTTTCCATGTTATTCTTGTATTTAAAAAGTTATTGTATCATCATTCAACTCAAGATTTTTTCTGAAAAATCATTAGAGCCCCAAAATGCATTTAACATTTACATTTTTGAAGAGTGTATGTAAATCTCTGACCTAATATGCATGCAGATGAACAAAAACAAACTACATAGCTGGTGATTCACTAAACATTAAACCTTTTATATGAGTAAATACCTCGATAGAAACCCTCAAATGCCTTCCTGGGTAAAGCTGTAGAGATAGAAGATATCTCAGCCCCCTCAGACCTTTAACTTGACAGAGGAATGTGGGGCAACAATGTGGCCTCAGGGTTAAAGCTTTCTTTCAGCCTACTGATTTGAATATCATTCAGCGTCTTTTTGCATCTAGTTTTAATAGCAGTTTACTCAGTGAAGCAGAAGATGACATCTTTATCTGCAGTTGACACGTGAGGCTGTGCGCCTGAGGCTAGCATGTGTCTAGTTAATGAGCAGAGGGATGCTACTGCTGATTAGGGGCGGCAATAAAAAAGGCTCAGCCTCCTACACTGACTCAACTCCAGAGAAGAAATAAAACTGGGCCCAGGCCCGGACAGTCACAGCCCCAGTACTGGGGGAGTTTAGCCAGGAGGTTCATTTGTATTTCTCTTTACTTGATTGATTCTGAAATGAGGACATGTCCTATGATTAGAGAAAAGAATTTAAAATGAGATTTGATATTGTTAATAAATGCTTTTATTTGATTGATTCTTAGTAATTAAAAAATGAATGTAGTTAACTGCATGTAAGAGATCTACTGTAGATGTGATGTTACTCCTAGTAGAGATGTATGAAAACTTAAAATAAACTAATCCTTATTTGTTTTTATCTTTTCTACTAATCTTTTATTGCAGCAGCATTATCCTACTCAAAAAAAATCACAATCCAACTTTTAATTTGAGTATTTATTTAGTGGGGAGAAAACCCCACGTTGATTTATAGGTGATGAATAGTTGAATAATTGGTTTAATGATGCACCACTTCCACTTCTGCCTCTCAGCCTGCTCAGACGCTTTTCTGCCCCGCTCCCTGCTTGCTTGCATTCTTTTACTCTTAACATTTTATCTCTTTGCCAAAATTATGGAAAAGTTGGACTAAAACTACTTCATACCAGTAACTCCCAAGGATTATTAATATTTTTAGTTTTTCTAAAGGATTTCACCATGTTTTTTTAATCGAGCCTGAAAGAAGGACAAGTCGACGTCAACTAATCAGCACAAGATGCCTTTCTTCACCACAGAGGACTTCAACATACTTAAACAGAAATTGACTGTTTTGGAGATGAAACTCTATCAACTAGCAATATTACTAGTTTACTAGTAATTATTGAGGTAAATATGGGGTACAGCAATAATTCAACTCTGCCTGTGATCCCAAACAGTGACAGCCAGCTCAGCGACTCAGTCAGCAAACAGAACACCGAGAATAAACCCACCAGCAGCCCACCCCAGAAGTATTGAAGGAGGATTTCATTCGTCTTCTGAATATTGTTGGAGGTCTCAATATCAAGGTGTTTCTCAGGGACCCTTTGCACCGTTTTCCTGTGGAGATGAGATTTTTTTGAGACTTCTGATGATTAATAAATGGTTGAAAAAAGCATGTGCTACTACATCTGTGAACTTCATCAACAACTCGAATATTTCTGGGGAAAAAAGACTTCTTTTCAAGGAAGATAATTTCTGTTTGAGCAAGCCGGGAGCCAGACGTCTCACATCTAATCTCTTCTATTCAGTAAATAATCCGCCAGCAACCTCGACCTTCAGCAGAGAACATGGCGTATCAACAACAATGATAACGCTGCCACCAACAGCTCCAGCAGAGAAGGGGCAGTTGGCTGAGAGAGAGAGAGTTCTTCACAAAATGTTTCCCCGCCGAATTCCACAGGAGAAGTGGACCCCCATGTTAAACCCCCTCCCCCAAATCCCAACCCAGACCGACCCCCCCGTTAAACCCCCTCACCCCAGAGCCCGACCCCACAGAACTCTACCATCTCTCCACTGAGCCCAGTTCTTGCTTTTCTGGATCTCACTGACAACATGAAAGAGGTTTTTAAGATTGGGACCCAAACGACATCTTCTCTTTTCAACACCCCCTATGGCCGAGTTCCTGCTACTAAACCAACATCTTCCAAAATCCACAGAGCCCCACCACCTCCTAATCTATCTCCTTCAAATCAGGACCTTCAAATCTCCTCTCTGTGAAACAGTCTGGGCCCCAGCGGTAACTCTATTATAAATGGTCTTTTCCCTGAAAAACTTGGGTCCCTGATGGGAGAGAGTTGTAAAATCTCTGTGCTTATACGTGACAGAAAGAACAAAGCTAAAAGAATCAGAGACAGTAATAAACAATCAAACTTAAAAGCCATAAACTGTCAGGTACAACCAGACACAGAGTTAATATCATCCACTAAGTCATATAAACTGGCTTTATTGAACATTAGATCTCTGTCAGGAAAATCCTTTTTAATCAGTGTCTTCATTACTGACCATAATCTTGATGTTATGTTTTTAACAGAAACATGGTGACATGAATTTAATGAAGCTCCCATTCTGATAGAGCCGACGCCTCCGAACTACAATTTTCTTTGTGAGAGCAGACAGCAAAGAAAAGGTGGAGCGGTGATCACTTTGTTTAAAGATTCACTAAAGTGTAAAAAAGGTATTTCAGGGCAAATTTGACTCTTTTGAATATTTGGCTCTCCAGGTAATGAGCCCGGTCCAAACCATGTTCTTGAATATTTACAGGCCTCCTAAGTCCAAAACAAACTTTTTCAGTTATATTAATGAGCTTTTAGCTGTGAAATGTGTTGATTATGACTGTTTAGTTATTGTGGGAGACTTCAACATTCATAATGACAATCCTGAAGATAGAAGAAGAAAACTCTTTCTCAGAAATTTTGGTTTAACTCAACATGTTAAACAGCACACACACAAACAGGAACACACTTGATCATCACTTAGGGTCTAAACATTTCCAAGATGTCTGTAACTGATGTTCCCCTATCTGACCACTTTTCTGTTATTTTTGAAAGCATCATCTGCAATGACTCAGTTAGCCAAAGAGACATGATAAGAAAACGCATCTTTAAGGACGGTGATGCTAAAACCTTCTACCTCCACTTTGCCCTGTAATGAGCTGATAGATAACTTTCATTCTAAAATCTCGGACATCATTGATTCAGTTGCCCCAATTAAAGTGAAGGTATTTCTGGGAAGAAAAAGTCTCCGTGGAGAAGTGCTCCACCAGTCAGAAGTGACAAAAGGGAGTGTTGAAAAGCTGAATGTAGGTGGCGAAAGACTGGACTCCAGGTTCACTATATTATCTATAAAGAGAGACTACACAGATATAACCTACAACTGAAAAATGCGAGATTATCTTTCTTTTCTGAGATCATCAGCAAAACCATTAATAATGCTCATGCCTTAATTGCCACGGTTGACAGGTTAACAAACCCTCCTGTAACTGTAACATCTGAACTCCACTCTACCAGGGTCTGCAACAAATTTGCTAACTTCTTCACTGAAAAAACCCAAAAGATCAGAGGGGCAGTCAGCCCATCCACATCAACTCCAGTACCAAAGTTGTCTCCAGCTGGTACTGATTTTGACGAAATTTCCCAATTTCACCAAATAAACTTCAAAACGTAGAAGAAATTGTACATTGTACAGAAATTGAACTAATATCTTCTTCCTGCTGTCTCGATGTTTTACCAACAGCTTTCCTTAAGAAAGCTTCGCCCGTCATAACGTTTGATTTAACTCAAATAATAAACACATCCCTTTTCTCAGGTGTTTTCCCCCAGGCCCTAAAAACAGCAATTATCAAACTGCTATTGTAAAAGAACATCTTGGACAAGCTGCTACTGCAGAACTACAGACCTCCCCTTCATCAGTAAGATTATTGTAAAAGCTGTGTTTCAGCAGTTAAACAACTTCCTAACAATGACCAGCCGCCTCAACGTCTTACAGTCAAGCTTCCGTGCTCACCACAGTACAGAAACTGCCCTTGTCAAGGTGCTTAATGACATCCGTATAAATGCAGACTGTGGAAGAACCACGGTGCTGGTATTATTGGACCTTTGTTTAGAGTGGCCTTTGACTGTGCTATCTAAACATTATTAGTTAATTTTTTGTCCAACTGTCCTTTTATTTTCTTATCAATCATTTTATCATTATTTTTTTATCTTTTTTATTATCATCTTATCATTTTTATTTTTATTTTTTTTCTCTTAAATATTTGTGTTTGTTAATCATTTATTTATCTTTATGACACTGTAATGTACTTTTCCTTTTATGTCTCTTTATCTTTTTTTCATGTACAGCACTTTGAATTATCTTGCTACTGAAATGTGCTGTATAAATAAACTTGCCTTGCCTTAAATGAAATCACTTCTTGAACACTAGTTATAAAATGGTCTAAACAGTTTAGCATTTACCTGAAGGCTAAGGGAACCTTTGCTAACATGCATGATGTCATGACGTTTTTGAAATACCAGCAGATTTTAAATTAAAAATTTGTAAGCTTTGCTACAAAACAAAAAAAAATAGGTCTTCACTTGGCATTTCAACATTATAATCATCTAATACATTTAGACAAGTCAACACAGAAATTGTTCACCAGTTACAAAATCAGCCTACTTTCATGGTCATCTAAGTTCCCAGCCCTAAATCCTATAGAAATTCTGTGGGCTGAGCCAATGATAAAGTTTAAGGGAGGTTCCAGGACTCTGAATGACCTATAGTGACTGTCCAAAGAGGAATGGTCAGAGTGGGCAAATCTGTAAACCCCTTAACTGTGACAAGGAAATACTCTCAAATTATTTTTTGCTCATCTGACTGTAGTCTCCAGCTTGGGTACCCTGTTTGATAAAACATTCAGAAATAACATATTTATAGTCCTGCAAAGCATTTTGCAATTTCTCACTGCTACAATATGAGATCTTTTGAAATCTGTGGGTTAATGGTTTAAATTTCATTAAAGTCAGTGTTGTTGTTTCTTTTGTATATTTTGTACAGCAGTCCTCAATAAACCTTTGCGAAAATGATTTAACTATAATATTAGGAAGAAACTCCCCTACATGTCATAGCAAATCACACATACATTTCCAATATACTGTAAATACAGAATAGGTAGGAACAGCTCATTATTGATGTGTGCATCTGTCCACTGAAATATTAGGCTGGACAAGCCTAATACCAGGTCTTCCTTGTGTTGCAATGCTGGGAATACTGTACACTAAACCAACATGTCATGGCAACCTCAGCAGTTGTCACAGCACCTTCTGTAAAAGAGATGATTTTTATTACAGGGGCTGCAAACACTGGTGGGGTCCCCCTTCTTCCATAGGCATACATATGCCAGCCCGATCAAATCCCACTTCCAATGCCAATGACTGAGATCAGGCCTAATTAGAGCGCAGTTACACACAGACCACTCTGGCACCAGTCCTCTTGTAACATTATCATTCTTGGAAACAATGTGATTTCACATACGATAATATTATAGCACCAATTTCAGACTATTGAAAAGACAAGTGCTCATAAATTTTTATCGCACCATGAAGGAATTACAGTTTAACATAGATGCAGCTATAAGTTCTCCTGAAGAACTATAACGCCCAGCATTTAGCCTGACTACAGCTGCCATTTTTATTTATATTAGGCAGAGGTATCGTGTGTGAGTGTCAAACAGCATTTAACTATTGTTATAGAAAGTTTGCCTTACCAACTGAAAATATCAATATGTGTTTAATTAATAATGTGGAGCCTTAACCTGCTGTCACACAGTTTTCTAGGTGGCCATGTGTGCTGGGGTATTGAAAAATATGTCACGTCGGTCTCTATGTAATAAGCACTTAGTTATGTTTCATTCACTGATCAGAAAAATGGATTTTTGACAGTCAAGCCAGAAAGATGCTGACTCAGGTCAGAGTTGTTCCAAAAACCGACCTGTACAGAAACAAATGAGGGATTGTTTTAAAGTGTACCTAACCAATGTAAAAGCAGAACCCCGCCCCCAGACAAACTTAGAAAAATTCCACCAGAGTGGGCAGTGCCAAGAGACACTGAGGGGCACGGCGAAGTGTGGGGATGAACGGGTTAAGCTGCCATGAACAGTAGGGACTGAATTTTTCTTCAGTCAATGTCTTTCTGCTAATCTTGACGTGTACTGATGTGAGTCCTGAAAGCAGCCTGTGGTGAAGATATTCGCACAAACAAGTACTGTCTTTGGCAATGTGACTGGAACATTGCCCTCAAAAATAAAATGAAGCCACGAATCTCTGTTATCCAACAGCAGGAGAATGTGCATGGACACAAGTGGGTCTTTGCAGCCAACAACAAAACATCTGCCTTTGAGGGTAGCCATTGTAAAGCGCGTGTAAGTTAAAACTAGCCGAAGAGACATGATCCTCTACTAAAAATCAAGTGGCTGGAGCTCCGCTTCAGTTGTTAGTCAGGGGCGGGACACAGGTAACATTGCTAAGTGCCAGTGTAATTGTGATGTCACAATTACACAGCTTTGCTAAAAAAATAAAACATTAAATTTTAGCCAGAAAAACGGCTGAATGTTTGGGTTTTTTGTGTTTGGACTGTAGAAGCATTAGAGACTCAAAATAGAAGTATAAAAACTATCAAAAAGCAAATTTTGCATAATAGGTCCCCTTGAAATTATCTCACAATGCTTGCATTTCCAACTCCTGACTCGCTACAGGAGCGTGTGTCCGAATGAGATGGTTTTATACCCAAACGCGGGGCTGTGACATTGACATCAACCAAGCTTTACCATTTGTAACCAACAAGAAAATTTAACTACAGTAGCCACCCTTCAACTTAAAGAGGTCAGCACTAAGATGGTTTTAGGCCAAAATGTGTATATTTAAAAAAGTTTACATGAAATATTACAAATTACAAAATTTGCACAGTATAGCACCATTAAGGCCCAGTTATTACAAAAAAAATGATTTGGGGTTTAAGTACTCTTTCAGCACAGTCTAATGCCTCTTTTCTGTTCAGGGATTTAGCACTGCACGGCTACACTCAGCTAGACCTTGCTCTACTCAGTACCAAACCTGTTGTATTTCCATTGACTCACTGATGGCTGAATATTGTAGTCTCCTATGAAGCACAGAAAGGCTGGCACCTCATCATTGCACCAAGATTTAGAGTTGCGTGTGAGGATTTAATGGGTTGCCTTTAGTGTAGCAAGTTTGGAAAATGGTGGTTGTTTTTCTGCTCACAGTCACATTTGGCTGACCACACCCATGGCCGATCAGTTAGCAACAGTCTGTTCATGTCACATTTGGGCTTGGTGCAGCCCCAATAGGACCTGCTGCCGAGCCAGTACTGGGCCGACAAAGCTGGTAATGGAAATGGTCACAAAACGAGCTCAGTGGAGCTTGCCAGAATAGAGCCCATGGAAGAAGGGTTATAGACAAAGTCCAGAATTTATCAAGGAAAATTGTTTTGTGTTCTGATTTGTGTGATTACAATTTTTCAGCATACACTTCACAAATTGCATCTCTAAATACTAAGAACAAGGCAAAGGTTTGCTGATAATTTGTTAGCCTCAAACTTTGAAAGTGCTGTAAATTGCACCAAATGGCCAAGGTTACGGTGACACTGTGGGCCTGGGCTGTCTCCTGGGACCATCCTCCACACACTAATACACTCGAAGACAGTTGCACAGCAGGGATTCTGCCAGCAGAGTGATGAGGAGGCACTTTTTATGTGCATTGTTTAGCTAATGCACTGGTTTCCTGTCAGAGGCATCCAGACTGTTGTTGATCAGGTTTAAGTCAAGGAGCTCTCTGGGAAAATGGCTTTCTACAGCTTATTATTAACAGCGTGTTTATGTAAATACAACTACAGTTCAAAGATTAAACTTTTTTTAATTTACCATCTGTCCCCTTGCTAACTGCACCACTGAGTTTCATTGAGCAGTTGCCTTTGGAGCAGCATATTTAATCTGTAATAGTCAGGGTAGGACTCAGAGAGATAGAGGTGCTGTGTTCCTGTTGCGATCTGTCAGACAGACAGGGCTGACACTTTTGTTGTTAATTGCTCTGCCTAGCCATGATCTGAATTAGCATATGAAAGTTGTGCCTTTTTTCCTCCCCCTCTGGAAGTGCATAGCTGTAAGCCAATTTGTAAGCCATTTAAGATGACAGAAAGTGGTTGTATCCCAGAGGTGCTCTTTTCCTCTTGATCTTTAATTTTTTTGTCTCTCTGCTTCAGTGTGTCTTCACCTCCTCCTCCCATCTCATCCTTTCTCTTCTCATGCCTCAATTATAACTGCAGTGAAATGCCTGAAGCGAGCCGTTCTGATTCGTTTGGTAAAGCGGCCGCTTCTGGGCAGATGGTCGCCGATCAAGCTCGGGTCAAAGTGCTCAGCGATGCCACCATGTGTCACTGTGTTACACCTAAACGGAAATCCTGCTCTCATAGTCCTTGGTGCACATTAGCCTTTTTGTCTTCTGATGACATATGTATCCCCGTGCAAACTGTCCTTGGCAAAAAGTGCTTCAATAGCACGAGGGCACAGGCATGATTTTCACTATTTCTATTATGTCGCACAAGCAATTAGGGTTTCAGTGGCAAACTGCAAAGTGTCCTAGACAACAAAACATCTACTTGCAGGCTCAGCGTGGCTTAAATAGGGATTAATTGAAGCTATTTAGTGAGGATCCGCAGAAAGGGACTTGTGTTTGCAGCACCAGTGATGCCAAAGCAGCTGGGTGGGCCGAAGGAAGGGAAGAGGAGACGACGGATGTTCCTTCAAGCCACCTGGGCTGAAATGAAGCCATAATTAGCTAAATATTCACACAGGTGTGGACATAACACCAACACTTCCTGATATGTCTGACATATTCCAACACAGACTGCATCAGGAGTTGAGGCTGTTTCTCTGGCTCTGTTGGTATGGATTCAACAATTTCCACTGTAAGAAGATTAAATGTGTCAGTGAAAATGCCAAGGCCACAACCTCGTTATGCCCACCCTGGGATGGCAACACTCTCAGCTCTCAGCAAGTGTGCATTACCCCTATTGCTACACTTCTTGCAACAAAAAGGACTTTACCAAGCAGTTAAAGCAAATAATCCACAATTTTCACACCAATAAACACAGTACCATGATTAGGCACATTGCACATAAAGTCCAAAGTGCTTAAGTAGAAGACAAATGGCCTTTTCTCTTGTTTCTTGAAAACATTTTACCGCTCATCCAAAAGATTTATTCAGTTCTGGAACTGATAAAGATGGGCATCTGCTGGGATTCTTGTGTAATATGGCTTTGATGTGGGGAGCTACAGGGGTTGGACAATGAAACTGAAACACCTGTCATTTTAGTGTGGGAGGTTTCATGGCTAAATTGGACCAGCCTGGTAGCCAGTCTTCATTGATTGCACATTGCACCAGTAAGAGCAGTGTGAAGGTTCAATTAGCAGGGTAAGAGTACAGTCTTGCTCAAAATACTGAAATGCATACAACATTATGGGTGACATACCAGAGTTCAAAAGAGGACAAATTGTTGGTGCACGTCTTGCTGGCGCATCTGTGACCAAGACAGCAAGTCTTTGTGATGTAACAAGAGCCACGGTATCCAGGGTAATGTCAGCATACCACCAAGAAGGACGAACCACATCCAACAGGATTAACTGCGGACGCAAGAGGAAGCTGTCTAAAAGGGATGTTCGGGTGCTAACCCAGATTGTATCCAAAAAACATAAAACCACGGCTGCCCAAATCACGGCAGAATTAAATGTGCACCTCAACTCTCCTGTTTCCACCAGAACTGTCCGTCGGGAGCTCCACAGGGTCAATATACACGGCCGGGCTGCTATAGCCAAACCTTTGGTCACTCATGTCAATGCCAAACGTCGGTTTCAATGGTGCAAGGAGCGCAAATCTTGGGCTGTGGACAATGTGAAACATGTATTGTTCTCTGATGAGTCCACCTTTACTGTTTTCCCCATATCCGAGAGAGTTACGGTGTGGAGAAGCCCCAAAGAAGCGTACCACCCAGACTGTTGCATGACCAGAGTGAAGCATGGGGGTGGATCACTGATAGTTTGGGCTGCCATATCATGGCATTCCCTTGGCCCAATACTTGTGCTAGATGGGCGCGTCACTGCCAAGGACTACCGAACCATTCTTGAGGACCATGTGCATCCAATGATTCAAACATTTTATCCTGAAGGCGGTGCAGTGTATCAGGATGACAACGCACCAATATACACAGCAAGACTGGTGAAAGATTGGTTTGATGAACATGAAAGTGAAGTTGAACATCTCCCATGGCCTACACAGTCACCAGATCTAAATATTATTGAGCCACTTTGAGGTGTTTTGGAGTTGCGAGTCAGGAAACGTTTCCCTCCACCAGTATCACGTAGTGACCTGGCCACTATCCTGCAAGAAGATTGGCTTAAAATCCCTCTGACCACTGTGCAGGACTTGTATATGTCATTCCCAAGACGAACTGACGCTGTATTGGCCGCAAAAGGAGGCCCTACTAATAAATTATTGTGGTCTAAAACCAGGTGTTTCAGTTTCATTGTCCAACCCCTGTAGGTATGCACCCCAATATTGTGCATAGACTGGTTGCTGGGAGACCAAAGAAGGTAGTAATCTTTTTAGGCTGCGGTTTACATTTTTGTCACGCTGTCAATGAGAGGCTGGTAACGTAGTTACCGAAGTGTGTAAACAAGGAGGATAAGGAGTAGAAAGATAAGGAAAAAAAGCAAATGAGCCATGTATCATATGGTTTATAAAAGAAATATACAATAGTTGCAGCGCAACCCATAAAAAACATTGTTATGCCCCAGTGCATCAAAGCCTGATGAGACGATGCCTATAAGCATGCCACTCATTAAAGTCTTGAGGGCGTTTGCTTCTCCAAAACAAACTAAAACTGACAATTGGTGTGCAGAAACCTTCCATATACATAGACAATTCCATTCTGGTACACATGTGATACCTGTGGTTATAGCATTGTGGTAGGATAGGCCAAGAAAAACAACAGGGAATTAGCTGCTTTTTAGGTGGTGCCATTCCTAAAAGCACATTTCAGCATAATGATTGCCTTCACACTACAATTAGTCAAAATCTTTCAAATTGCTTGTGATCCTGAAGGTCATGGAGACCACGGGGTAGTTCTAATGGTGTGAGTAATATGGTGAGTTTAATCATTTGGTTTCAATCTTAAGTCTCTTTTCAGCATGTTGGTCCTTAAAAACACATATCCCACCAAACATTGTATGTCCGTGGACATCTATGTTACTGCTAGTTAAGTTTGGCTGGTCCTTGTTTTCATTTACCACAGAAAAGCACAGTAAAAGTTCAACCTTTTTAGCCCATAATTTTATTCCAAATTTCAACCAGACAAAGGAATTAATTGATAGGCTTGGATTGCCAATTAGATAAACTCTAGCCAACTTTAAACCACATTTAGTCATCAAGAGACGTCTTTATAAAGACGCCTTTTGACCCTTCACTTTTCAAACACATTTTCACAGTGTTTAGAGAGAAGACATTGTTCTCTTTACGCTGCTTATTCAACAAAATTCTCCCCAAACAGCTGTGTGTTAGCTGTGTCTTCTTTCAACTCTCACCACAACAACTTGATGCAATTAACTGTCCACTGTCATCACCTGTTTGTTACGGAGGAGGCATTGCTGCAAGTCAGTGACTCGATGCAATCTGCTGGGTTTGGGTAGAAAACCTTTTACCAATTTAAATAATAAACTGAAACTGACTAGCATTGAATTGGAACACATGTAATTGGCATTAAACCTCGTTATAATTGGATTGACTATATATTTCACTAAAGTGCCTTGAGATGACATTTGCTGTTAAACAGCGCTATATAAATATACATAAACAGAACTGTTTGTAAGGTTGTCTGAGTTATAAAAATGTGCATAAAAACCTATAGAATAATAAGAGGGGTTTCATAAACCAATCATATTTCTAGGTGTTATGTCAGCTAAAATTGGTATTGAAAGAAGATAAGACTACACAAATTGTCCTTTTAAGGTCAGATTTTCTTTAGTTCTGTAAGTACACATGAGAGCGGGCTTCTGTCATGTAAGCCTTGGCTGGTGACAAAATGAGCTGGAAATTTAGATGTACTGTTTAGAGGGTGACACGGGAGTGGATTTTCTCTCCTGTCCCATCCCGCTCCCACAGAAAAAATGTCTTGTCCCATCCCAATCCCAGGCCAGCATAAATAAAAATCCTGTCCCATCCCACTTCTGGTAAATCAACTCCCACTCCCATCCCGCTCCCATTTAGAACGACTCCCACTCCCGTGCCACTCCCATTTTTGTTTTCTTCATTTAGTCTTTTGGCAATTTCTTTCTTTGAAGGACCAGTTAGGTCCCTGTTTTTAGCTGTTGTAAAGGCCAGTTAAAGTAAAAAGAATAATAATGAAGAAATAATAAAATATCAAACAAGGAAACAGACCATGCCTATCTTAGTTGAAGAAACAAAATGTACATAGTTGTATTTTACTTTACTTTATTTAGTGATTGCTTCCTTTGAACAATGACATTACTTTTATGTTTCAAATAGCTGAAACGAAAGAAAAATGCACCTAGCAAGAGAACTGTACTTGGTGAACAAAAGTGCAAAAAGGCATTACCTTCACAATTTAGAAACTGTACCTCATGGTTCACAGCCCTGGTCCTCAGGGACCCCTTCCCTGCAAGTTTTAGATGTGTGTCTGCTCCAACACCTGATTCAAATTCTGACATGACCTCCTATACAGACATCAAGAATGGAGGGTCAAACTGGACAAAATTAAAACAATAAAATCATCATTAAATAAATAAATGTTGTGAATGTCCCATAAGTGAAGAAAATGTAACATGAAAGAAATGTAACATTAAATGTGCCATTAAATTAAAGGTACCATTTATTTAACACATCATTAGAAACAATAAATGTACCATTATATCATGAAATGGACTAGTATGCAATTAAATGTGCCACTGAATAAGTATAAATTTAAAGACGACATGACGTGATTAGTGGTACATTTAATATTTAATGATGTATTAAATAAATTGTACATTTAATGGTACATTTTTTTTTTCTATTTCACAACGTATTTATTTAAAATCTTCCCTTGATGAATCCTTTCCCCTCTACTGTGGCAAAAGCTCTTAAATCTTTAGTGCACATGCGAGCAATTTTGTTGGTCAGATGAGACTTGACACGTGATGGTACTTTTCATTTGACGAATTAAGAGATGCAGCTGATTCAATCCAGAATTTGCCTTAAAGGTGTGCCTTAATCACTGGTGTACTTGATTACGACTAAACACGTTTTACAAGCAGCACCACTACATTCAACTCTCCTGAAGTTCGGTAATATTTGCGACTTTCCTGTCAGCTCTATGAGTTTAATAGATAAGTCCTTACTTCTGACTTTACGTTGCAAATCCAATTTTACCACGTCCAATTCTCCACCTGCGTTTGCTCCCTCCATTCTGAACGCAGGTGGAAAACATCGATCATAAGCACTGTTGGCTTGTGGGTCGTGTAGTTCGTTTGACTCGCATTATAGAAAAGGCTTCTTGGAAAAAAAACTACACAATGGCGGCGTCGATCCAAGGTTTTTTTTCTTAAAGTTTATAACAAAGTCTCAGTTTTACATTTCCAAAGACAATTGATCCTAGTTTGTTTTCCCTCCCATTGGTTAGCTCCCGCTCCCGTCTGCTCCCGTTCATTTTTTATCCTGTACTGTCCCAATCACGTGATCTTTGCTAATGCTGTCTCGCATCCCGCAGGATTCCCATGGGAATCCAGTGACCCGTGGGATTCCCGAAAAAATGTCAGCCTCTAGTACTGCTCTGCTCCCCAAACTGAACTCCAAATCTTGCAAAGCTTTCAGTATTGCCTTTTGTCCCACTCACATATGCCATGTTGAAATGAAAGCTGCTCTCATTTTTGCTGATGCCAGACAATGTTCAGAGAAAAGTAAAGAAACGGGGAAAAAAAGAAGAGAGAACCAAGCTATAACATACAAAATGGAAAATATACACAAATACATGAACACCCCTTCCTTTTAATGACATGTTGTTTGTCATGTACACTTTAAGAACATCTGAGCTAGCTCAGACACCAGTAGGTTGTTAAAACAATGGTGTCCTGTTTTTTACTAGGTCACCATTTGCTTATTGTAGCATCTTCACTTCTCTTTTCTGTACAGTCCACCATCTTCTTCACCAGTTTTCTCTTTTCCTGCCATTCATGTCTTTCTTAATGCACCAACAAACCCTAGATAGATACTGAGATGTTCTCAGTTTGGTGATCTACATTCCCTTATCATAAGCATGTGCTGTGTAAAAGTCTACCCTAGCAGTCTTAATCAGTGTTAAACTGGCATGGCAGGACTAAATGAGGGTAATTCAGCACCCTATAAAGTCGGTATCATGATGTGTCTCACAGTACCCTCAGATTCCTCCGCCATGTGCCAGCCTCATTTGATCACCATCCCTGATAGGCCTCTCCATCATTTCTGACATAAAATACTCCGGCAGCCACCGGCTACGGCGCACATCGCCCCTCATAAATATTGACTACCTCCATCTCCTTCCACGTGTTCATGCAAATTAGCATTACATTACTGCGATCCGACCTGCGCAACCGTGCCTTATCAAAGAGCTCTGTGATCCCTGGCTCCTCGCACTTTAGTCTGGAGCGGGAGCGAAAAAAAAGAAGAGTAGACCTCTGTGTGAGAGTTTCCCTCAGGAGAGAGAGGGAAGAGCGATGAGCTACATGATAACGAGCTGTGTTACACTGCTACACAGCACACAGTCTTGTCACTGCGCTTCAGAGCTGTTCAGAGCTAAATGGGCTGCAGCAGATGTTTGGTGACTACAATCACACAGGGGTGTATACCTCACTTGACTTGCAAATATTTGCTAAGTGACTTCAATATTGGATCTTCTCTGTAGGGTGTATAAGATGAAATGAATACACACAGCTGTCTTTCTCTCCTGCAATCTGTGACTTATTTTATTATTATCATAAAATCCAAACCTTCCCC
>JAHHUM010000216.1:0-65373 GCA_036173005.1 Crenichthys baileyi
AATCTAAAAAATACCATCAGGAAGCCCAACATTTGCGCCCAATAGAATATGTTTGTTCAGACTAGAAACGGAATAGATACTGGCTGTCATAAAACAACTTGGTTGAGCTTTAATGTTTCTGCCATGTACTTTGGGTAGAAACTTTCAAAGAAAGGCTGACCATGTTACCACTCCCAAGCATACTTGCTGTCAAAGATGCTTAAAAAAGGAACAACACAGAGAGTCTAATGTGGGTTCAAACGAATAAGAAAATTCAAAGCATGGTCAAGGTTTTTTTTTTTTTTGTCTTCTTTGATGATCCTCAAGATTAGATATGTATCCCATTACATCTGGGGTACAATTACCACAATGTTTGAGAAAAAGAATATCATACTCAAAGTCAAACATGGTGGTTATAATGTGATGATCTGGGGTTGCTTTACAGCTTCAGGATCTGTATGGAACCATACATTTTTCCCTCTACCTGGAAAAGCTGGATCACTATGTCCAGTCATCAATTCATGACCTTTAACTCAAGCTCTTTAGGGTTATGCAGCAGGGCTATAATCCAAAGCACACCAGGCTAAATGGTCTGAAAAATAACCAAGTTAGGTATTTGTAGTGCCCTATTGAAGGCTGGTTTTAAATCTGATTATTCTGAAACAAGCTGTTCTTGCTCAAAGACCCTCTAGTGTGGATTAATTGAAACAGTTCTTCAAAGAATAGTGTGACAAAATACTGTCAAAGCAATGTAAAAGACCCATTGCCAGGAATCACAAACACTGATAGCAGTTGTTGCTATCTAGGCTGTTACAAGATGTTAGATTTAAGGGGGTGATAGTTTTTTTTTTTTTTTGCTTTAATAAATGAAATCGGTATTTTACATCTGTATTTTATTGTTATTTAGATTTTTCATATTACATTTTTTGAGATCTCAAACATCAACACCTGCAGTCACATATCAGGGTGGTAATCCCAAATTTTAAGAAAGGGGGGGATAGAGTGTGTTATAAATATTGAGGAATAACACTTCCACCCTCCCTGGGAAAGTTTACTCTGTCTGAAAAAGGGGATCAGACTTACTGTAGAATCTCGGATTCAGTAGGAGCAGGGCAACTTTGTTACTAGCCATGGAACAGTTAAAGAGATCTTTCTGCCTGTGGGGGTCATGGGAGTTTTTTTGTTCATTCCCATGTTTTGTGCCTCTAGAGAAAAAGCTTATGACCATATTCCTCATACCATTTTGTGGGGAGAGCAGTGGGAGTATGGTTTACCATATGTAAATCCTTGTATACCCAAAGCATCAGCTGTGTCTGTATCTTAGCACAAAGTTGAACTTGTTCCCAGTGTGAGTTGACCTGTTCCATGCTGCCTCTAGTCAATGATCCTGTATATGGACATGGTCTCAAGGCATAGTCATGGAGAGGAGTATGTCTGATTTAGGGGCCTCAGGGTTTTATATTTGCTTTTTTCAGGTGATATTTTTCTGTTAACATCTTTGAGCTATTATCTTCATTTATGAAGTGACCAAGATGAGAGTAAGCTCCTCTAAAACAGAGGCTGTGATTTTTCAACTGGAAAAAATTGACTGGGCCCTCCAGTCTATACCTTTAGTAAAGTATTCAAGTGTCTTTGTGTAGTTTATTTTTGTGAAATATGGTCAAACGGAGCCAGAAATAGATATACAATTATATCTATCTATCTTTAACATCTTTAACTATATTAAAGTTGCAGCAGAGTCAGCGAAGGCTGAGGCACATAGTGCGTCCAGGTCACCAACCTTCTGCAGGGTCAATAGCTAAAGACTTCCAAACTTTTTGTGACCTTCAGATTAGTTCAAAAGCAGCATGTAGAGAGCTTCATGGAATGGGTTTCCATGGCTAAGCATCTTTATCAAAACCTTAAATAATATGTGCAGTGCAAAGTGTCGAATGCAGTGGCCCTTTAGTTTCACTAAAAGGAACTCTTAATAGTTTGGCATACCAAGACATCTGGGATAATTTCTTGCTCCCAACATTATAACAACATGTACCAAATCATTACATCCACATATATTCTCCTGGGAAAATGGTCAACAATTCCCATAAACACACTCCAAAATCTTCGTAAGCCTTCCCTGAATAGCTGACAATGTTGAAGCTGCAAAACGTGGGCCAATATCATATTAAAGCCTTTGAAATAGGAGTGGGTTGTCATTAAAGTTCACTTGTGCGTAAAGACAACGTTATGGCCCATCTTTATCTAGTGTGGAAACTCAGATTTCTGCCACATATAATGGAAAGAAGCTATATTTTTTTTGCTCCCAACATTTCAAAATCACTAACCTTTCATAGTAATCCTCACCTCAATGAGGCTGATGACATATGTGGTAGACATGATTCCAAATCAGATATCTCTTAAAAGTCCAATTTATTAATATACACCGACCTATGTTTTTTTTTAATTATTTATCTTAAAGCTAAATGGATAAAACATACCTCCTTGATTAGGTTTGATGGATGATTTCTGTATCAGAGATTTGTTAAAGAGGCTGAATCTTGATTTTAATCTATATTTGCATAAAATGAAATTAAATGCATTGGTTTAACAATGAATTTCACTAACTCGAAACAAATTTTTTTGGTTTGAAACGGAATTCAGTTGCTTTGAAAATGTATTTTTGATTTTATTAAAAATTAAGTCTGGCTAATTAGCATATTGTGCCACAGGTCTGAAATTTCGCCATCGATGTGTTTGACATAGTGTGGGGAGCCACAAGGTTCAGTTTTAGGCCCTCTGCTTTTTTCTTTATATATGTTGCCACCTTGGTCAGTTATAACTCAGCATAATGTCAATTGTATTGCTACGGAAATGATTTGCAGATTTATTTACCATTAAGGCCAGGATGCAGTAATCCACTTCATTCTCTCTTTGACTGCATCTCTGCAATAAAATTGCGGCTAAGCCAGAACTTTTTGTTTTTTAGCGAACAAAAAACAGTGGATTTTATTTGGCAAAAAAGCTGCCACTGATTTTGAGGTTGTTACTGTTAAATTACGCGATTGTGTGAAAAGCCTAGGGGTCGTATTTGAAAATGATTTAGAATGTGAAAAACAAATCGCCTCTGTAGTTCAGTCTGGCCCTCTAAGGTCAAGCCTTTTTTAAACCGTTGTGACCTGGAGAAGGCAGTTATTGCTTTTATCAGTTCCAGAATCGACTATTTTAACGCTTTACATGTTGGTGTCCCACAGTCATCCATTAGCTGCCTCTAACTTGTTCAGTACCCAGCAGCTCTTCTTTTTACTCAGAGTTTAATTGATAATTGATTGACTGGAAATAATTACTTGACAGATATATTCTTAGTTTTGGCTAATGAAATACGTATATTTTTTGCACTTTTTTTTTTGTTTTTAAAACTATTTTGATATTAAAATGGCAATGTAGTTTGCTGCCTAAAAGCAATGTTTTGTTCAAATTTCCAAAGAATTTATTGACATCTAAAGAGAACACAAAGTGTATTCTGGGTTTAATACTTTGGTTTTAGTCATAATAGTTCATGAATGGATGTAAAAAAATCTACCTCTATGGGCCTTTTGTGTTTTTTCACAGACACAGCCAAAGTTGCAGAGCACGTAGCAATGAAAACAAAAAATTCAATGACTAAGACCTAGAGAGAGAAAGAGAAAAAAAGAACTGACAAGCTGACAGAAAGGGATTCTGGGGAGAATCATTAGACCCATGCATCTTTCAGCATGTTGTTTTGAGCAGGGCCTTTCACTGGCCTTGAAACTGTGTAGTTTCTGTCTGTGTGGCTTCAGTTGGGTAGTGGGTCAGCCATTGATCTAAAGATATAAGCTGGTAATTTGAAACAAGGCCTTTATCATTCTACAGGGCTACCAACACAGTGGGTGGATGAGCCTCAAGCTGGTCAGAGGGGTTCACAACTGTGTGTGTGTGTATGTGTGTTAGTGTCGACCGATCCCTGTGATCTGTTTGTATCTGCATACAGATGGACATGATCTTTTCAATTCCTTTTTTGCTACTCACGGCACTGCCGGGTAGAATGACTGAAAGAATGAAAGATAAAAGAAGAACACCTACTTTTAAAATTTTAACAAACTCAACATTAATTATTACAAGAGAGAGAAGGTTATGAATAACATCTAAATGGCAAGTGGCGACATGAGACTAAAGCTCAAGAGATGAAACACTGCAAAATGACTAAAAATAGAGTTTGGGATTCTTTGACTAGGTGAAATCAAGTTGGCCACATTTACCCTCATCTGTTATTTTAGCAAATAGTCTGAAATTGAAATTGACAAGGTTATTTTTAGCTATAAATTCAAGAATCTGAATAAAATTTGTAGGTGATTTAAGCTGTTGTCCCACTGCTCCCCATCTTGCCATGCACATCAAATAATCCATCCTATGTAGTTCTACACATGTTTCTAATGAAGGAGAGTTCGTAAAACATCAAGTACTGACCTGTCTTAAAAGTATGTTTGCCAAAGTATAATTCCCTCCTGCTCTATATAGTGCATGTGTACTGGGACCAAGGGTGTGAAATTCACAATTTTCTGCTACGTCAAGAAGGGTACATTGCTCTTGCTGCGACTGTCTCTTATTATGGTTTTTGTTTTCATTTATTTAAGGATCAACTGATTGGTAATGAAATGCCCATGCTGTGAGTGCACCCAAGAGATTAGATAATAATCAGCCAAGGAAGTAGCAGAAAAAGTGTTTGTAGAGTTTTGCATAAGAGTAAGTGATGTTAAGTTTTGGTTAATATTTGAAAAATAGTGGTGAGCCCACCACCTGCAGGGGGAACCATGAATGCTGTTACAGAGGCACACGTGCGATACACATGATATTTGAGGGCTGTTGCACATATGCTATTGAAACATTAAGCATGTCCAACTGACTGGGTTATAAATAATCAGAGTAGTTTTGGTGTTTGGTGTCTTTGTAAAAATCACTTCAAGTTTCCTCCCACTTACACCCTCTTACCTAAAACTGCCATTTGATTTTTAAAGTTGTCATTTTGTGCTTGCTTCTTTCCCATAAAAAGACCATTTCATACCCAGGTACCAAAGAATTGTTTTTAAAATAACTGCTCTCAGTAGTTAACTATTTTGATTATTTATTGATAATCATAAAAATGTTCAAATAATAAATAAAATGTATTGTAAATTTTTTGTAAATTCAAGAATCCTTCATGAGGACCACTAAATCGAGGCAAGTGACGTCGCCCGGTACGGCGGAGCCGGGGTCCCACCCTGGAGCCAGGCCTGGGGTCGGGACTCGTCGGAGAGCGCCTGGTGGCCGGGTTGCTCCTCGCGGGACCCGGCCGGGCCAAGCCCAAACGAGAGACGCGAGGCCATCCCCCAGTGGGCCCACCACCTGCAGGGGGAACCATGAGGGACTGGTGCATAGAGGATTGGGTGGCGGACGAAGGATAAGACCTCAGCGGCCCGATCCCCGGATGCTTAGGCTGGCTCTAGGGATGTGGAATGTTACCTCACTGGGGGAGAAGGAGCCTGAGCTTGTGCGGGAGGTCGAGAGATATCGACTAGAAATAGTCGGGCTCGCCTCCACGCACAGCGTGGGCTCTGGAACCCATCTCCTTGAGAGGGGCTGGACTCTCTTCTGCTCTGGAGTGGCCCACGGGGTGAGGCGGCGGGCTGGGGTGGGTTTGCTTGTTGCCCCCCAGCTCAGCCGTCTAGTGGGGTTTACCCTGGTGGATGAGAGGGTCGCATCCCGAGGATAGGTCTCTGACTGTCATTTCGGCCTACGGGCCGAGCGATAGTGCGGAGTACCCGGCCTTCTTGGTGTCCCTGTCGGGGGTGCTGGATAGTGCCCCTCCCAGGGACTCCATTATTCTGCTGGGGGACTTCAACGCCCACGTGGGAAACAACAGTGACACCTGGAGAGGCGTGATCGGGAGGAATGGCCTCCCCGATCTCAGAGTGGTGTTTTGTTATTGGACTTCTGTGCTAGTCACGGATTGTCCATAATGAACACCATGTTCAAGCATAAGGGTGTTCATCAGTGCACTTGGCACCAGGACACCCTAGGCAGGAGGTCAATGATCGACTTTGTTGTCGTATCTTCAGACTTTCGGCCGCATGTTTTGGACACTTGGGTGAAGAGAGGGGCTGAGCTGTCCACTGATCACCACCTGGTGGTGAGTTGGATCCGCTGGAGGAGGAGAAAGCCGGACAGACTTGGCAGGCCCAAGCTCATAGTGAGGGTCTGCTGGGAAAGTGTGGCGGAGCCCTTGGCCAGGGATGTATTCAACTCCCACCTCCGGGAGAGCTTTGACCAGACTCCAGGGGATGTTGGAGATATAGAGTCTGAGTGGACCATGTTCTCCGCATCTATTGTCGATGCTGCTGCCCGTAGCTGCGGCGGTAAGGTCTGCGGTGCCTGTCGCGGCGGCAATCCCAGAACCCAGTGGTGGACACCGGCAGTAAGGGATGCTGTCAAGCTGAAGAAGGAGTCCTATCGGCTGTGGATAGCTTGTGGGACTCCTGAGGCGGCTGAGGCCAAGCGTGCTGTGGCCTGAGCTGTGGCAGAGGCAAAAAACTCGGGCCTGGGAGGAGTTCGGTGAGGCCCCATGGAGAAGGGACTCCCCCACCGTCGGCCTTGAAGCGATTCTGGCAAACCGTCCGGCGCCTAAGAGGGGGAAGCAGTGCTTCGCCAAACATGTGACATTACTTCACAGACGGAATTCTCCTTAATCCGGGCCCATACCAACGCGCTTATCTTCCCCTGGTGGAAACAGTGTACACCGCCCTGTGGGTATCTAACAGAGGATGTGGGTGTGTGGAACTTTTCCTTTTCCTCAAATCCCTAGGCTTGAAGTCCTACATCCTTGACTGTGTTGGCTAAAAAGTTCCGAAGGTGGCACATAACGCTTTGTTCTAGGGTGGTGGACGCAAGCAATCCGTACACTGTACCTGGTACCTCCACAATCCTACTGGGACTTTTGTTGGGCTGTCACCTCCGACAATTTCCGGTCCGACACGCATCTTTCACTACTACACACTGCATGGCCTTAACCCCCCGGATGGCAGACGGTTGCCATGGCCATGTCCGGGAGGGTGGTGTTCACAAAACTAACAGGCAGGATAAACACTCCTCCAAGACATCCAGCCTGTATAGGTCTCCTAAGCCAAACCCCGGGTAAACTTGGAAAGAGCCAGCCACGGGCCCCGCTCGATAAAGTCCGACACCCCTATGGGTGTGACCCACGTCTCTACATGTATTAGCACCACAAACCACCCAGTCTTGCACCTCAATCCTTGTGTTTTGGTCGCCCGACTGGAAGTAAGGCCAATCCTGTCATCCTGTGTCCCTCGTGACTGTCACAGCCTTGCTGGAGGGTGCTCAAGGACTTATTGAGAAATACGAGGGGCCCATTTATTATGGGAGAACATCGGTCCACACACTTCTATTGTACGAGTCGCGAGAAGGAGCTTTGGTCTCGCTGTCCCACAACATGGTTCCTCCTGTTTCATAACTTTTATAATGGACAAGCGCTAATTATTATCCCCACATAGGGTCACACCATGCCAAGGCGATTGTGTAGGGGGTGTCTCATACATAGCAGTCATTATTCGCTATGGAGTGCAATACTCTATCCGGATTCTAGCATTTTCGTCTCATGTTCTTCCTATAGCAGCATTGACGCCTGATTCTGCATGGCCACACTCTAAGCAATAAGCCCCCCCTATCAGCCAGCAACACACCGGAAGCGCAGTTATCGGTTAGCTGCTAAACAGTCTCTTCCCATGTCACTAGTGTCGCATTGAAACTGTGCTGCAAGTAGATGGCCATAATGGTACAATTCTCGTACCCGCGAAAAGAGGTCGATGTCCTTCTATAACATCGCGTGGAGGCTCGACGTGTCCTGCATCAAGCCCTGCGAGGACGCTTCACACACGATATCTTCGGGGTTTTTATCACCAACGAACCTTCTCTTTGTCTCCCCCCTACTTATACAGTTCGTTGAAGGAGAAGCACACGGGACGCGAGGAGCACTCGATCAGACCCGGATCGGACGCGGCTGCACCGCTACAGATAATGAGGGGCGCTGTCGCCCCCGGTTCCGTATGCTGTGTGAACGTGAGAGAAGTCTGATGTCCATAATATAGCCGAAGCTGCCGACTTTAACACCCGGTTCGGTATACGCTTCTACTACCAATCCACACAATCGACGAAGGAAGACCCACACGCCTCTACGACGCGATCTGAGCTCGACCCCAGGAATATCTACCTAACCACACTGAGATGCATCACCACCAAGTGTTATCGTTACATTTAAAATATAACCTCTTGACAGATGGACGCGAATAATTCCCAGCCAGCACCATCGTAACATAAAGAGTTTATTGAAGGCGTGACAATATTTATCACGGGGAACAGCCCATGCGACTAAACGATGACAATTAGGGATAATGTATGCAATACTTTATCCCACGTGTCTCTTTGTACCTGCATGGGAAGCCAACTTAGGGGATCACCCACGGAAGGTCCAGTATGGCCTGCGTACTGTCTTCTAATGCTTAGTACCCTCACCCCGCCAACCCGCACACACTGCTTTCCCGTATCCAAACCCAAGGATACACAATAATTAATGCAACGAGCCCATACGACGCAACACAAAGTAAAGAAGTCCCACGAGTAACGAGTTCAACATTATGTTTTTTAATCGTTTTACTATTACCCCATACATTTAGGTAAACCCGTGTTTCATGTCACACCATGAACTCCTACTATTTCTCTCCTTTTTTAAACTCTCTTGCTTACGTTATGTCAAGCCATTTGAATCGAATGCGTGGTGCCTGCATCTGCTTATACATGGCATTTTCCCCTCACATCCAGCAGGATGCATATGGAGAGACGCTGTATCCTAATTTGGCACACACGACTTGATTTTATTGTAATCACAATTATTGGATCTGTTCAACAGAAGCTAGAGACAGGTTCAGAGGCACCTTAATTAAAAATATGAAACTTGATGGATCTGTATGAACTTCTGACCTTTTTTACAGTATTATGTATGGATTCAGTGAGTGCTGAAACTATATACGCGCATGTGTTCTTCAGCTGTCGTGTCCCCGTGGTGTGTTATCGTATAGGAGATTTATGTGTGTGGAGTTAGGTGTAGTCCGCTTGCAAGCACTTCAATTACTGAAAATTGGCGCCGTAACAATTATTTAAAGAAAAGAGTAGAAAATTTGCAGCATTCAGAACACACCAGAACATTACGATACAACATGGGGCTCGCTCCCCTCACATCACAATGAGTCGCCTTGGTACTTACTAGGTGGATCTACTTATCCCAGCCCCAGGCCAGACAAAATCACACAAACAGACTCATCCACCCCCTCAGTCTAGACCCAATATGCAAGCATATTGGACGCACCGTTCGGACAGCCGAACAGGCACACCCGAGTCCCCTCCATAAAGGCCCTAATGGTTTGCACTAAACCTCCCCTGTTTTTTTTTTTCTTTTTTTACTTTCACCCCATTTTTTCCATTCTTTCTCAGGAGCCACAAAATTGTAGTGAGCTTTTTACTTGACTAGATTAAACTGTATGTGCTCACGTTTTATCACATACATAAGAGTTGAATCATGTAAGCTTGACAACACTCCTTTGAGCATCACCACACACTCTTAAGAAGCTTCTTGTTGGTACCACCACTTCTTATTTGAACCACTCGTGGGTTTGGAGTTATGCTACTGTCCCTGCAGTGACATGCCAATACAACGCATCAGTCAGCACTTGAGCGCATCAATTAGCCAAGATTTCCCGATAGATTATGAACCGCAACTAATTACAAACGACTTTGATAACAATTTTCATCCGACTAAGCTAATTGATGCTACTGCTGCTTCTGATAAAATGGATGGAAATTTGTAATCCGTACTGATATTGAGAATCTGTGTGATTCTATTCGAATGACTTCCATTTTTGTTAAGTGCTTGAGGCAATCTATGTGTTGTATGAATTGAGCATCCTATATAAAACCATATACAATGAAGAATCTCAATATTTGTTACGGTTCGTTGTTACTTATTCCCTTACCTTATGTCTTGCATTTGTGTTCTCGTAGTATCGCCCACTCGTATATTCTCCTTATGTCAAGGCTTACCTAGTCATTTTTCCCCCTATCCGATGAGTATTGTCTCTTGTTTACCTTTGATCAACCCTCCCTACTGTTGTGTTTATTAAGTCTCCACACCCATGCCCTTATCACTCTCTGCCAATACACGATCTGTACCAATTAATATTTCCTATGATATACGAGCGTTTCTGGTCTCCTCATTGTCCATTTTCCAATCCCTTACTTCCGCACCTCAAGTATCTAAGTATTATCCTATGGTTTCGTTCGATCTTCTTTGACTAGTTCTTGTTCTGTGTAGTCCACATGCCATCTAGCCTCTGCTCCATTACATTTGGTCAAGTTTCTTGTACCTTCAGTGCCGTCCATGGCTCCCGTCCGCTTCCTGTTCAAGGACCTGGCTAAGTTTTCTTGTTTTTATTATTTTAATCCTTAACTCTAGTGGAGAATCCCATGAGTCTATTCCTGTCTGCGCTAACTTATAGATCGACTAATTCAAAACTCGTGACCATAACAAGAGAGTTCCAATTTCTAAATCACATATCTTATACAGATGAAGTTTTGTTTAATCTAGAACAAATCGTAACAAAAAGCTGAGTCTCTGTCAACACAACCTACGGCCCCACACTCAAAAATACCCAACAATTGCACTGCCACAGATATCTCTCTATAGACTTTGTTCGATATACGCGCCTCCATTTCGTATCAAAGAAATACAAACTCCAACATCCAGAAAATTAAAAACCAAAACTGTTAATAGATATACAAAGCTTCGACTATCGGCAAAATGAGAGTCGCTGTTTCACCGCACACTACAGAAACATAAAAGTTATCTTTGACAACACTATGTGCGTATCCCCCGCCTAAAGTGCATTTAGCGCAAGAAATTCCCTACTAATAAGGCCAAAAAATAACAATCTGGAGATAACAGTGCATGCTATAGGTTATTTAACAACCTATTCTAACAAGGGTCCTATTCAGAATCAAAACCAGGCACTCAGACTGGCAGTTGATGACAAACATCACATGTAACTGCCTGATCAGCAAAGATGTTAGCAATTATTGCTGATATGTCCATCTTGAGCGAATCGTAACAGTGTGTCTTGATGTCTAATGTCAACTATTGGGGTCTGTTATAACAATTCGTCTTATAGATCATATCAAGGAACACCTTAACTCAAGATCCACTGAAAATGTACGTCTCGGATTAAAATATGAATATAGTCTAGTAATTTTAATGTTAAACCAGTCTGTGTCTAAGTACCATCCTGGCAAGATATCATCAATTACGGTCGTAATATCGATGTCGTCCAACTTAAATTTGAAAAAGACACTCGTTTTTCCAGATGTTCTTGTTTTTACGTAGTTTTTCTTTTATTTTTTCCCTGTTTTTTTTCGCTTAAACTCCCCCCCTTTCACCTTTTGCCCGCCCACCCTAGGTTTCTACTTTCTTTAAAAATAAAACATATACCTTAAAATAGATTAATCTATGCTCGTAGTATGTACACGTGATTGCTAAGAGATCCCTTTTCTACTTCAGATAATGATTCGTGACTACATTCCCTAACTGTACGCAGTATTTAGTACAAACCTATATATCACTATGGTAAATGGCCGGAAGATCACCTGGCCAAACACCTGTCTGGCTTCTTAACATTCTGAATTGTTAATCATTTCTGGCAACAAATGATTTATCCTATTTATATGTGTCCTTACAACTTAAATAATACGATCATATGTCTCCTCATTTTCAGGCCTAAACTATAAATAAATTATGCCTTCGTTTTTTTATTTTGTTTTTCTTCAAGGCAAGGCAATTTTACTTGTAGAGCACTTTTTAGTAACAAGACAATTTAAAGTGCTTTACATGAACAAAACATAAGAAAAGAAAATGCATAGAAAAATGTACATTGCAGTGGCCTTATAAAGGCAGGTAAAGAAAAGTTGGACTACAAACTAAAATCAATATTTCAGCTAACAGTTTAAATAGAACAGTCAAATAGTCAGCATATTAGCAGTTTTCTGGGAGTTTGTTCCAGAGAAGTGAAGCATAATAACTGAATGTTGCTTCTCCATGTTTGGTTCTGCTTCTAGGGATGCAGAGTCGACTTCAAACAGAAGACCTGAGTGGTCTGGAAGGTTGATACAATGATAACAAATCTTTAATGTGTTTTAGTGCTAATCCATTCAGTGATTTATAAACTAACAGAAGAATTTATTTTCTGAGATATGGGGATCCATTGTAAGGACTTTAGAACTAGGGTGTTGTACTCTACTTTCTAAGTTGAGGGCAGCAGTGTTCTTTATCAGCTGTAGCTGTCTGATTTACTTTTTAGGCAGACCTGCACAGACACTGTTGCAGTAATCAGACACTGTTGCAGTAATCAATTTCACTAAAGATAAACATATGGATAAGTTTTTCAAAGCCCTGCTGGGACATTAGTCCTTTAATCCTGGAATTGTTCTTCAGATGATAGGAGTTCGGCTAAGTAATTGTCATTATGTGCCTCTAGAGGTTCAGGTCTGAGTCCATCTCTACACCCAGATTCCGGGCCTGATTAGCGGTTTCTAACTGTAGTAACTGAAGCTATGTGCTGACGCTTGATCACTCCTCATTTGGTCCAGAAATTAATACTGCTAATTAGTAATGTTTTTATTCAACTGAAGAAAATTATGGCACATCCTGGTTAGAAAAATGGAGATGTCTGAGAACTCCAAGGATGTCCTTTTTTAAGAATGAATTTCTCACAAACTTACTATCAGGAATGATACAGCCAGCTCAACAAGGCAAGATTTAACATGATGGCAACGCCAGCCTTAGTATTATTAGCAGCTAACAACAAATCGATGTTTTCTCAACCATGCTTACAAATCATATACATCTTGTCTGTCGCTCTGTTTCACTTTGTCCAGACTCTTTTTCTATTAAACTTTGCAAATAAGCTGAAGAAATTAAGCCCTCAGCAACAGATAAATAGTATTGTAGTGCATGCGAACAGCTTAGATTTAACCCTTTAACACCTATTACTGTTTTTCTTGACGTCTAGTAAAAATAACATCATATTCCACAGCTGGCAACCCGGGATCTCCAAAATTTGAGAAACAGGTGATCTCGTCAGTTCTTGTGCTCAAAATATTAGTACATGTTTCGTGATAGCTCCTCATCTGGAGGCACATATATACCTCTAACAGCTAAGTTCAGACTGAACCCTCTAAAACATGAAGAAGATGTGCAGAACTGGGTGTTAGAGAACTGATCAAACTTTCAGATTTAGTTGCAATAAATGCTTTGTTTGCATGTAATAATATGTTATGTTTGTTTATTTTTGTGCAAGACTTTTTGTGTTTTTCCCCCTGCTGCTTAACCTACTAAACCAATATGGGGGAGCTTTCTGTTTTAATATTACTCATTCACTTTGTCATTATTGATGGAAAGCATGATTTACAATTGTTTTGAGAGAATATTTATCTTAGCACTGTGTTGGTGGTTTGATGCTTGTTATAGATTTTAACAACACATGATGGGGTGTCATAGGTATCACATTGTTTTGGATTGGAATTCCAGAGACAGTGTACATGGAAATTTCCCAAGGCCCCAGTTTCTTCTGCACAAATCTTAAGCCAATCTGTTGTGCTGGAGATGGAGGTATTTGGTCTACAGTTATGCTGTTTTACCAGTTTTGTAAAGCCCTTTCAAGTCATTGATGACAATTTATGTTGCTACCTCTGTAATACTGTGATTCAAGTCCTGTGGGTACGATCACTGGAGGATATGTGGTTCTCATCTGACTTTTCTCAATGCACCTTTGCTGTGTGGCCCAGAAGATTCCCTTTCATTCTCCTTGTCTTGCCTTTTGTGATATAAAAAATGGCACAAATACACAAAGCAGGCTGCTGAGACAAACAAGTTGCATCTTATTTATTCTGATGGAATTCTTCTGCTTTAGTAGCTGCTTATAAAAAATCATGAAAGGCACTGCAGTGCATTTACAGGCCTCCTCTTCATATAGATTCATTTTGTCTATACAATCCTGGTTGTTCATGCATCTCACTCTAAAAGATCTGTGAGAAACTTATACACAGGAGATGCCGTCAGGATCCATTTGAAGAAGCCTAAAGCAGACATTATATCATTCAGGGGTCAGAGCTGATCAAGCCATAGTTAGAGTGGTCTAGTGTTTTTATTTTGTGTAGAGTGTAAGGATTTGTGTGTCTTAGGTTGTTGTTTAATCAATGTTTTCTAAGTGATTTGAAACTTATTTTCAGCTCAAACCCACATGCCTCAATCAGCAACTTCAACAAACCTTACACAGAGAATTTCCTGCCCTTTCTTTGCTTGTCGATTCACCCACATATTTATTAGAATTTAGCATTTATTTTTCTCTAAAATTGAGCTTACATTTACAAGACAAACACTTCAAAAATGTTTGGAGAAAGTCATGTCTGGGGTGTGTTTTTAGGTTGAAATTATTCTGTTATCATATTCAGCTGTGAGTGGAAGGACGAATATCAGATCTGAGTGTGATGTACACATCTAATTACACAGATTGGCACCAAACTCCTAAAAAACTGCTAAAACTTGTAACAGAAATATTTTCATGTTTTATCTCATTCTACTAATGCAAGTGTCTTGCTAATTAATGTGTCCAAAACAAATAAGCACAGGTTTGTTGTAGCTATTTCCTTCCTGCTGGTTCGTGTCAAGAGCTTGAAAGAGATGTGGAGTGATCAGCAATAGGAAGCATAAAAGAACTAAAGCACTGGCTGACACATTGCCCAGCTGAGATGTCAGCGTGCTGCTTGTGTTCCTTTATTTTGCTATGTGACAGACTCTTTCAAGCATGGCACGTCCTTTCCCGGAAAAACATGCATGTTTTCAATTTTTTTGCAAGTAAAATAAGTTCCCTAAAAGTATGATTATAGACTGAGTTTGACTTGATTAAATAATATCTGTCCAGTACTGCACTGAGCAGGCAAATTTGAAGTGAAGGCAATTTGTGCAATTCTGGCAATTTTAGAAAATAAAAATGTGTTCCTTTCTAATTTTTGACCTATATATAGCAAGTTTATTACAAATCGTTGTAGTTTTGTATAAAAATGTGTGAATAATAGCATGGGAGAGGATCCAAATACTGAAACAAGTAGGTGTGTGTTGAGGTCATCCATTTTGGTCCAACATACCGACTAGGCTGCACAGTTCGACATGCGCAGCTCAACAGACATCGCAGCTCACCCGAGATTATAAAACCCGTGGCAAATAAACGTTCGTTGCCATTTCCAGCGTCTCACGGGACGACACAACAGAGGCGCATTTTTGGAGAGACAAAAGCTCGCAGGCGAACTTTTCCTTACCACAGCCATTCCCGGAAGAGCTTGAAATCTGTCTGATACAAGAATGTCAGAAGATTAATTTACCAATCAATGACCACGCCGACACTCCGGCGCAGGAGGAAACCCACAGAGGTTTTTATTTCATATTTTCCCCGTTTTGAACGGGCCACGTTGATCACGGACACGTGATCCTCCCCTCCTTTTTATTCAGACCTGACCTATCCTCAACTGGTGGAGAGAAGAAATTAACGTCAAAGTATTTTGTTCTTTTTTTTTATATTAAATTGGATAGAATCACCAGTAGTTAATCCAAGGTATCAACTTGTTGCATGCAATACTGATTGAAGTGTTTTATGCTGAGCTGTTCTGATTTGCTGTGCAAGTGTGCTGAATCGCGGAGCGCGGATACGATCAGCAAGGTGCGAGTTTTGTCCGGCTGATCCTAAATCAGCCTGGAGTTAGAAGTTGGACGTTTTTCTATACAAAGCAGCTGCAGTCTGGGCCTTGTGGCCTGACCACTCCTTTGCCCCAGTGTTATTACTGGAGTTTTTCCACTGAGTTCCCGCCTCAGAGGTTTATGACCCTTTGTTCGAGATTTGGAGCAATCAGCTGATCGCGGCAATCGAGACAACAGCACACTAGGAGGGCTTCTCTTTCCAAGTTAACCCAAATTTCACATTTTGTCCATAAAACTGTTGGTTTAATCTTCATAGACACTCAATGCGCATATATTTACTTTTATTATTATTGTTAGGTAGTCATTTTTATCCCCTTTGTGTAGAATAGTGCTTGTTAGTTGTGTTAGTAGTGACAAAAACTGGAACAAAATACAGTGCTCTGCAAAACTACGATTCGCTCAACAATTCCACATTTGGTCATTTAGCAACCACACACGTCTCCCAATAATCGTGCGTTCATTGGGAGTTTATGTGCTTGATCAACACCAAGCAATGAATAAGAATGGAAATGATAAATGGTTTTAAAAATGCTTTTAAAAATATGTAACAAAAAGAAAATCCCAATACTATTGCTTCGGGTTGATGTTTTTTAGAACCACCTTTCACCTCAAATGCATCTGTAATTCTGAAGGGGTGACTCTACCAGCTTTACACATATATAGTCTGAGGTTTTAGTAGCAAAACTGACTGGGCCCTTCTAATACACAGATTGTCTTTGATCTAAAACATTCTGTTGTACCTGTTTTTGCATGTAGGACAAAAAGTTTAACTTTTGTCTCACCAGACCAGAACACCCTGCTCCACGTTTTGTATGTCCCCTACATGAGTTATAACTCCAAACAGAAGTCTTATAATAACCACTTTCTTCTGGCTAGTCATCCATAAAAGCCGGATTTTATGTATAAGACTAATAGTTGTCCTATTGATAGATTTTCGCACCTAAGCTTTTGATCTCTCTAGCTCCCTCAGAGTTACCATGGACCTCTTGGCTGCTTCTCTGATTAATGCTTATCGTGCGTTCCTGCATCAGTTTAGATTGGAGGGCATGACTTGGTGGGATTGCAGTGGTGCTGTATTATTTCCATTTTTGACTGGTGGAATGAACAATGCCACATAAGATGTTAAAAGCGTGGCAAATTGTTTCATAACCTAACACATCTTCAATTTTGCCACAATTTTATTTCTTTAGTATTTTATTTGCATGTATCAGCGTTTAGGGAGTGAACACAAATGCACCACACATTCTGTTTTGCTAAAAATATTGGAAACCATGGATCCCTTTTTTTCATTTCACAATTATCCACCATTTTGTGTTAAAATCTTGTAGAGGTTTTAAACCATGGAAAATTGCAAAGGGTTTTAATACTTTTACGAGGCACTGTCTTCTCAGACACCTGGTAACACTGAGCATAACAAAACCCAGCAAGCTTGAGTCTATTAAAGAAAATGCCAATAACAGAATAACCAATCATATCATGCTTTTACCTTTAACATTTTTGCTCTTGATAAGGTCGGTTCCGGTTTAAATGATCCATTGTCTCCCCTTAGTCTTTCATCGTTTGTCTCTTGGCAAACAGTGTTTGACTGCTGCTAGGAAGAACAGACCCAGCATTGTCACTCCACACTGCTTGGTGCAGACAGACTATGTTGTGGCTCAAGGGACACACACACACACACACACACACAAACAGAGAGAACATCCCAAAGGGAATTCTCCTTATAAAGGGATCAGTGTAAACATCCACTGGCAGTTGACGTGTTGGTGGCCCTGTGAAGTGAGAGCCATGCTGAAGGCATGGTGCTGGTTGATAAGAACTCCTAACATACAGGAGAGAGGAAGGTTAGTCACTTGCAACACTGGCAAGCACCTTAGGAAAGCAAATTTAAGATCAGTTGTAAAATTTTGTTCAGATTGGGTGATTAGGTTCTTATTTGACTAAATAGCTGCGTTTTTAATTTTAGATTTCACTTAATGTGAGCAAATTAAATCTGCCATCGCTGAGTAGAATAGGTAACTAAAGGAATATCAGATAATAAACGTGTTTGCTAAAAAAATGGAAAAATTTAAATGGCAATCACAGCGTGTATGTGAAAGAGATATACTTATAAGTGCACAAAACACTTGGAACTTTGCAGATATATATTTTAATGCTTTACTCAGGGTTGTTTTGCACACCAGTAAATTAGGCGGTGATATCGCACTGCTTGGTCAAATATATTTTTGAAGAAAAAAAAGTATAATTCTATTCTCCAAATGAATTGCATGTGCATATGTTTTGTGTCCCAAGATATCTGAGTGAGATCTTGCACACAATCAACCACTAATAAATCTGGTAGTCCCTTGCAGACAGGTATAGATAATGAAATTTACATCATACAGGCCTCATAGTCAAACATGACTATGAACCATAGATTTGGCAGGAGCAAGCAAGAATGTCCTGCAACGTTCTTGAGTGTGTACTAGACATGGTAAGGTTTCTGGTATCAAGGTAAACAAAGATCTTAAAAAGTTTTTATGGGTTAAACGTTTTTTAGTGAATTAGCAGAGATCACACCAGCTGTGTGGAGAATCTGATAATGCAGCACTACCCCCTCCCCTGCCTGGAGCTACAGATTTTTCAAAATTTTATCAGCCACAGAAACTACAGTTGGCCATCAGTTGGACAACTAGTTGCAGCCTGGAAACTGCAACATATTACCTAACTAATACATCTTCTAATATCAGCTTGATATAGCGGTGTTACTCTATAAAGAGTGGAAGAGTAAAAGGGACACAATTTTATATTAAAAGCACTTGAAAATTACTTAAAATTAATTAAAATTAGCATGTGCTTATTTTGTTTGTGCTTACGTTTCTGTGTTAAAACTAAGATAACAAAAATGTTTTTAGATAATAGTATAGCTGTAATAATTACAATTAGATTATTTTAGCAGCAATGGGAATAATTGTTGTTTATTTGTTTTGAATAAAAGCAGTTGGATGATGTTACACATTTTTCTTTTAAATTGTTTCAAATCCTTGATATTGTGAAACCATGGTATTGTTACTTAAAGTAATTACAGCTTACAATTGCCATAATGGCCCATGCCAGGTCTCTATTACTAGTATGTGTATGTGTGTTGACATTTGGAAATATAAATTACTCAAATTATTATTTTCTAACATACAGTGAATATCTTTAACTATTAAAAAAGAAGAAATAAGAAGCATAAGTTGCAATTGTAGAATTTTTGTACATTTTTGTAAATAGTGTCTGTTTAGCAATTTTATTTTATTTTTGCACATATCAGTAGCATTTATTCCTTATACAGTATAACTATATTATTTGCTAAATTACTTTTCATATTTGGTTTTGATTATGTTGGTTGACTGCTTGATGATTATACCCTAGGGAACAAACAACTGTTCATTGTCACCATCACCTTTGATTTATCTGAGGTACCGGATTTCTGCTCCTGTAGGGAGCTTTAAATCCAAAACGGATAAATCATGTCTGCAAAATGAATAATGTGAAAAAAGAGAGAAAGAAAGGTGAAAGACAGGGTGGCAGGAAATCTTGAACATCTGTGGAAACAATCAGTTGTGAGATTAGTTTGTTTGATTCTCATCTCTCCTGACAATTACAGCTTGCTATGAAGTAATTTACGTTTCTGGAAAAAGTGGCAGCTTATTTACACAACATAGTGGAAGTACCCATCTCGTGCTGACAAGGGTACAGCGACAAGAAAGTCATAGCACAAAACACAAATATGTGTTTTGTGGAATTGAAATTTAACTCTGAAAGCAGCTGCACAAAAGAATGAGCTTTTGCATTTTTTTCTTTACAGTATTTTATTATAAATTAAATAAAGGTCAGTTTGAAGGTAGGAGAGAGTGACAGGGGAATGGCATCCAGCAATTGTGTGCAATTTGAATCAAACCCTGATGTAGTGTGAATTTGATGCTCTATTTCAAATTCATTCAAAGGAAGAATAAATAAACATTCCTCTCCTTCTTAGATGTGTGTGTGAGAGAGAGACACAATCCACATGTCTGCTGTCAGCTTGTGTATGAAGCTTACATTTTATTTAAATTACATCCTATCTTCCCTTCGGTAATGTGAAGCACGTCCTCTGAAATTAACACCATGAAGAGTGCATGATGAAACTGTTTTGCAAGGATAATGTTGTCTTGCACGGTTGTTTACACAAAAAAAGATGTCATTAATTTTACTTTAATGCCGTCTGGGATGTGTGACATGTTTGTCTACTCAATAATTCTTTTCTAAATAGTTCTAAAACTTTACTTCTGGATCTAAAACTTTTTAGGAAATGTAATTTTTCTCTGAAACCAAAGAACTGAGGGTTAAGCCAAAGCTGAACACTATGACTTCTTTAAGGTAGTCAATTTTTATTCTGGTGACACATTACTTTGCTTTCTCTAACTTTTAATTTGATCCATGCTAGAGCCCAGCTGATGTTGGGTTTTAAGATTGCTGTGAAAGCCAAAGTAAAAGCCAAAGTTATACTCCTAATACTTACACTAAATACTAATGTCCCTGTAGTTTAAGATTGTTACAGGTAAAATAAACCATAGCTGGAAACAAACTCTTATAATGCCTGTGGCAATATTTTTAACAACAACTGATGAGCTAGAATTTGTACTGAATTACCAAATTTTTAATTATGGCACTCAATCTGGTTTTTTTATATATTTATGTTTGTGTTTTATTATAAGGTTTTACTTGAAGATCAAGTAAAGATCAATGGCTTTGTTTTAGTTTCAGCTACTTTATATACTAACCTGTTAACCAATACCATAGGAATTGATTATCACCTAAAATGTTGAACTTTAAAGTTCAAAAGTTTTTGATGGGTTGTATTACTTTCTATCTTCTTTCAGCTAAGGTTATGCCACAAAGCAGCCAAAGAAGTCAAATTGTAGCAAAGAAAATAGACCCAACGGATGATTATAAAAAGATACAGAAAGGTCAGAAATGTTCATACTAACATGCAATGAAATTATTTAGAGAATTCTTACACATAGATACCAGGCGTGCCAATAAATTTGGAGAGAGCTGTATGTACTGTGACTGGGCTGGTTGTTAGTGATCCAGTTTCTTCTGAGAAAATTTAAAAACATCTGAAGATAATGGATGGTGGAGTAGATCATTTCTTTGCCTGCTAAAGTGTAAGCAGGTCCCTGCATGGTCATGAAACTTGCTAGAGTTAATCATTATTTTATATAGAACAATGCCCCAAAAACTTCAAAAGGAGTTAGAAAATTTTCCCAGCAAAGAATATGTTAGCAAAAACATGTTTAATTTGCTTGCTAGTTGACTGGCTGGGTAGTCATTTTTGATACATTTGAATATTTTTGAAAAATGTGTTTATTACACTAACTAAATTCACAAAGTGAAACACATATAGATTAATTTCACACAGACTGTGGTTTTACAGCTTTTATTGTGTTATTATTTTCAAAAGGTACTTTTAATCTAACAAACAAACCTCATCAGAACGCATATTCTAATGTGTTGAATATGTATTTTAAATAGGTGCTATATAGCCCCATTTAAACTTAATTTTTTGCATCAGTTTTGAACAGACACTCTCAGCAGGTTTCATTTTATGCAAGAGACAAGGAAAAGACCGAACTCGCAACGAACATGTGTTACTGAAAAATTGCACTAAGAAGTCATAATTTCTTTGAAATTTCCAGAAATGTAACGTTTACTTTTTTGTTCAGTTAAAACACTGCAGAGACTTTTTTTTCTTTCCACCTGAGAATTTAAAGACAAGTTTAGAAAGTGGGGGGTGATGAGGGAAATATTTCTTCTCAACGGGGGGAGAAAGAGGGAGAAAAACATGATTTTTAGAAATTATGTTTATACCAAAGGTATAAAAATTTGTCACTTCGGAAAAATTCTCTGAGAGACGATTTTGTCTGTAAATCTCCACTTGATTTCAATTTAGATTGTGTTACTTCTACTGCTGGAAACGCTTCTCCTAAAAACAAACTGACAAATGTATAACACAGGTGCCATGAGAGGTGTTTAATAATACAAAAATAAAACATACTAAAACAAAATCTAAGGTCCAAAAATCCCAAAAATGTGAACTGAAGATAATGAGACTAAATAAATCCAAAACAAATCAGGAACATGGAGGATAGACGATGGTGAGAAGATTTACACAGGACAGGCAAAAGCAGTATCGGGCAGGTCAACCAGCAAAGAACAATGACAACCAGTAAGCTTAAATAATTAGGGAAGAGTGGAGAATGACATTGAATGCAGGTTAGTTAGAGCAAACAGACTGAGGGAAGGTGAATAATTAACACAAAGAAAGCTGAAATAGACATAAAGAAACTTCAAACTTAATACTAACCTCTTACTGAGAAATTAATCCAATTGAACAAAGAACATAACATGAGAATAAACTAAAAAACTAAACACAAAAGAATGAAGTAGTATGACAACACCTTTCCAGCAATAATGAACATTGAGGAACGAACTGAATACAGGACCTTTCAAATAATAGTAAAGAATTCATAAGTGACCACAACCCAAACAACCAAGCATCATAACAAACACATGATAAAAACATCAAACCTCACTGGTGACTTTTCCCTACCTCCTGAATAATGTGAAGTTCGCTGAGAGTTACTATTCAAGCAAGTGCCCTGGTGCAAATTATTAAATTCATACTGTTTTTTGCAATGGTTGACATCTTTTGCAGATCAGGTCGGAATTGACCTCTCTACCCCAAGGTTCTGCACTCTAATGTGTGCAGACAACATATGTTATCCCTGCAGAAGGAGTGTAATAAAATCAGGATGGACGTTTTCTATTTGTTGGGGTATGCAAATTAATGCAAGAGCCAGTTATTTGAAATTTGCCAAATATTCCATGTCACCATAATGTCAGCTCATTGACATTGCTGGTTTTGTAACAACTGGCGTCATCTTCCTTGTCACTTTTGCTACTCTTGCATTCACCGTTCCACCGTCCTAGAGCAACATGGAAATGTCACAATACTGTCAAATACAGAAAAATCACAGTATTTTTAGGCTCTCACAGCACTCTTAGGCCAGTAAAAGGCCAGCTATCAATTGCATCACCTACAATGATTTTCCCCAAACTTTGCAAAGCTTGAAGACATACATTGTCTGCTTTTCAATTCCTGATAACCTGACCACACATCGGCAGCTTCAACACCTCTGTGAGGCTGGGAATTAGATGGGAGAAAACTGGCAATTAGTCCCTTCTCAACAGCTCGATCTCCCAGTGTCGTTTATGCCGACCATGTTTTTTGTTTGCATGTTTATAGCTGGCACAACAATGTGTTCATGCAATTTATAATTTAATTAGAGGGTATAAGAAATAATCAGCCTTTTGTACAGACTGTGATTAAAACCATTTAGTGTATGCAAAGATTAATTATTTAAGTAATGGTTTTAGATGGAAATAATTTGTAAATACATAACAGCTATGATTGCTATGTTGTTACTTTACTTGATGTTCAAATGTTTTTTCTCTGACAGTAAATAGTCTGAAAATCACACACTATGCTACATACATACATACAAACATACACACACGTGCATACACACACATCCATCCATACATACATACATACAATTACGCCCCACAAGATTTAGGTTTAATGCAAATAAATAGTGAGGAATTATAAGAAAAGTTTGATTGCTGTTATGCCAAAACATTTTTATATAAATTACTAATAAGTCTATGCGTGGTTTCAATATGCCATTTTTAAAATGAAATGTTAATAAAAAGTGAAACTTTTGATCAAAACTGATTTTCCTTTTACATTGTTAATAATACATACATAATACATACATACACTACCAGTCAAACGTTTTAGAAACACTTTCTTATTTTATGGTTTTCTTTATGTTATGATTATTTACATTGTACATAGAGGCTCACTAAAGGAATTAAAACTGTGAATGAACACATATGGAATTATGTAGCAAATGAAAAATTGTAAAAGAACTTAAAATAAGTTTTATATTTTAGAATACTTAAACTAGCTGTTCTTTGCTGTGCTGACTGAAATATTAACCCTTGGCCGGTTCTCAGTGAACCTCTGGGAAGTTCTTTCAAGACTCTTTGGAAAACCATTTCAGGTGACCACCTCATGAAGCTCATGGAGATAATGCCAAGAGAGCAAAGCAGTAATCAAAGCTAAGGGTGGCTATTTTAAAGAATCTAAAATATAAAAATGTAAAGAGTTATTTCTCACCTTTTGTATGCTACTTAACTCCATGTGTGTCATTAACAGTTTTTATGCCTTTGGTGAGAATCAAGAATGAAAACTGTCATGAAAATAAGGAGACCCATTAAGTGAGAAAGTGTATCTAAAACTTTTGACTGGTAGTATACATACATCAGTTTATACAGATAGATATTGTGCAATGAACAAAATGAACAAAATTGCCACACAATAGGAATATTGTGGCAAGTTTTGGTAAAGTTTTTACCCGGCTATACCGATTAAGGCTAATTGATACTTATTATTCAGAAGTGAGGCCACACCTTCTAACTGATTCAGGAAGTCAACTCTGGTTATGCCCCTGCTTCACACTTCAGCTTCCATGTACTACACAGAAAATATCAAATTTGCTTTGCCAGTGTGGGTGGTCTATATAAAGTGGAACCTTCCTGTATCATTTTGCATGTAATGCATTGCAGCTTTTGCCTCTTGCTGCTCATCAGCATATCCATCTACCCATGGGCTTTGCAGCGATAGAGTTTTCCCTCATTCCCTGACAAGCAGAATGTTCAGGATCTACTGCTAGCATCACAGCACACCTTCAGGTGGACTCCATGCCTCGACAGGTCAGGGCTGTTCTGGAAACAAACTTACACATTTTAACATTATGAATACTTGGCATATGGTCGTAATGTTATGCCTGTTCAGCCTATTTGCATACAATCCGCAAATACAATGAGCCTACCAAAGATAATAGAAAAGTTGTTATGTATGTATAGTATTGCTTTTATTGTGGCTTATAAATCCTTTATTAGCATACTGAAGATTTAAGACACATCCTTCATCCTTGAGTAATTCCTGAATAAAGTAAACTCTATAAAGTAGGTGAGCAAAAGAATAAGTAATCAGGATGCTCCTCAGAGATTTCTTAGTTTTAACATAATTTTGCCAAAATGGCCATTCAGTTTAGTGAAAATGCAGTCACAATGACACTTTTCAGAGAATAGAAAAATGTATCTAGTATTGTGCTTCAGATCTTGCAGCGATTTCTATGTAAACCAATTCAGAAGTCAAAGTCATGTACATTTATCATGGTATATATTTTAAATTTCATGTAACCCATATAAAATTGATTCATTCTAAAGGAAAGTTTTATATCAAGACTGCTGATTGCTACTTGTTTTGAGTCATGATCCAATCTAGTAAGCAAATTTATCAACCAGACCAATATGAAAACTTCTCCTCTACAAACTAATTCATGTAATTTGTGCCTAAATTGCCTTGTTACTTAAAGGTTTTTTTTTTTTTTTTGCAAAACAATGGGCCTGAGAACAGACTGTGAAGCTTTTTGAGGTAAAAATGGAATTTAGATCCACATAGATACTGTACAAATTATGAAAAACTACAGCACCAACAGCCTCATCAGAGTTAATCTGTGTAACCCGTTCTACATCAGGTTTACCAACTTGCAATAATCTGCCGCTCTATATCCTGAGATTATACTGCTTGGCTTCTTTTGCATCCCTCCAAATATTGGATCAGTCCTGGATCATCTGTCCAACCCCACAGAGCAAATGCAAAGTCAAATTTTTATCCCCTGGTTCCAACCTTGTGTCAAGTAGGTTTTACTGGAGGCACCGACTGTGTGTGTTTATATCCTGCATTTAACTGGCTAGGCTTCCTTTCAAACGGCAGCCATAGGGATCAGGCTTCTGTCTGATACAACATGACCTCATTCCTTCAACTGTAATCTACAGCAAAGTAGCAGTAGTAGTTAGTGGTGGAAATCCAGCATTAACGGCAAATTTGAAATTGGAAGTTTTTACCACTCTGCTTGGCATGCATTCCTGCCAAACAAGGAAAATAAGAACGAAAAACCATCGTGACATAGTTTTAAAATGAGTGTTCATCTAAAATCCTGTGCTTGCTCCACAAATGCAGTGACTCAATTCGGAACTGAGATATGTAACATGTCAGTGCAACAGACTAGTAATGTTCTTGAATTTTACATTCGGAATATTACATTGTAATGAGAGTCAAGCTGTGATTGTACTGGAGGTAACTCGCTTAATGCGTCATTTGATATATTGCACTGTCACACCCCTTGGTGTCATCATTCCCTTGGATTTGCTTTAAGTACACAGTCAGTACACATACACAATATTCAATCCAATGTATAACCTACTTTTTATTAAGAAAGTTGCATTTTATTTTTTGTATTTGACTTTAATAATAAAGGTTGTGGCTTAAGTATATTATGACCTTGAGAGTAATGAAGCATGGATTTAGATAGCAGGATTTCACAAAATATGTTTTAAAAAGTACGAGAGAAATACCAGGCATACCATATGGAGCAGATGGTTGCCTACATGTGCCAGGGCACTTTTGCTCTACAAAAAGAACACCCCAAGACAGTATCCTCATTGCATGATTAACTTATTTAATGCCAGATTCAACCCAGCATCACAGTAGGCAGGCCACATTGATGTTATAGTAACCTGTGTTTGTATGACCTTCAACCATTTTGAGTAATCTAGTGTTGGTGCGTGGGTGTGTGTATGATGGTGAGTGGGCATATGTGTAAGCGTGTTTTTCTTGAGTGGGTGTGTGTCAGTGCCAGTTTGTTACCTGGAAGTGTACACTAGTAAGTTTGGCAAGAATGATAGAGGGCCTGCAATCCACAGCACTTAAGAGCAGCAAAGTGCAGGTAGACCCGGCTCTGGAAGGCCACAGCATTCCCAGGCAGCCATACGTAAAGCCATATGCCCAGCACAGAAGTAAGTCGCCAGCAAGGCACAGGAACAGCACCCTCTAGGCCAAAGAGGCACAGAGCAAGATGCAGGGCGCTGAGCCCCACAGACCCAGCCACACCACCACCCCAGCCGCACAGGCCAAGCACGGTTGTTTTTCTTGACATGCTCAGAGACTTATCTGAGTTGATTGAAATGCTTTACCTTACATTGTCCAGCCTATGTAAGTTGCTCTTGACCTGTCAAGAATTTGTTAATGTCTTGAGGCAACAACTCACATCTCCCAACTTTTGCCTCTTTGAAGTCAGCTCTTCTCCCTCTGACATTTGCATTGTCTTCTTTCTTATTAAGTATGCCAAGGATTTCCCAGAGCTTGGTCCAGGCTCTGCATGTCACTCATTTAACTACTCTCCATTCATCTAAGAAATATACGTATATGTAAAAGAGATGTTATATCTTACTTTAGATGAGACGGCACCAAAAGATCACCTCTAATGCCTTGATCAATCAACAAATTGTCTCTCAGTTAATCGTCAGAGCATATAGTTGTAAGGTACAGTTGTGATTGTGTCTCTTGTTTGGTGACGCTCAATATTGACCAAATTTCAAATAACCCAGATATAACTAAGTAGTACTAAGTAGCAATCCCTTTGATTACATTTGTCCCTATTTGAAAGCACATTTTAACTCTTTTCAACTCCGATATGCTCAAAATACACCCATCTACTATTTTGTCTTGATAATACAGATACTTATCTTGGAAAAACAAATTGAGGGATGAGGAGAATTAAAGTTAGCATTTCACAATCTTTAATAGAAGAGCTAAAAGAACTTAACTCAAGGTTTTACTTGAGAGAAACTCTTTTCCAGCAGCATCAAGATAGAAATAAAAAGATGAAGTCACCGGACCTGAACCTAATCGAGATGGTTTGGGGTGAGCTGGACCGCAGAGTGAAGGGAAAATGGCCAACAAGTGCTAAGCATCTCTGGGAACTCCTTCAAGACTGTTGGAAAACCATTTCAAGTGACTACCTCTTGAAGCTCATCAACAGAATGCCAAGAGTGTGTGTAGCAGTAATCAAAGCAAAAGGTGGCTACTTTGAAGAACCTAGAATATAAGACATATTTTCAGTTGTTTCACACATTTTTGTTCAGTATATAATTCCACATGTGGTAATTCATAGTTTTGATGCTTTCAGTGTGAAGCTACAATATTCATAGTCATGAAAATAAGGACAACTCTTTAAATGAGAAGGTGTGTCCAAACTTTTGGTCTGTACTGTATATTGACAGACAACACACCCAGTGTGGTGTTGTGCAACAATACAATAAGTGAAAAAGGCAATTATTAACAAAGTTAATAATTTAGATAAAAATTTATTAAAAATTAATAACAGTTGCTATGTGTTCAAACAACCAGTTAACAATGCAAATCCGAAGGTAAAATAACACATAATTTTAGTAAAATATTTTAAAGGATTATTTGCCAAATTAAACATTAACCTTTTGGATAATCGATTGTCAATGTTGGTAAGTACACATCAAAGAATGATTTCTGAATGGAGTGATGGACTTATAACTTGGCGGCTTAAAGCGGATATACACTTGCAATTTAAATGTCAGATGGCAGGCAGCATGATGTCACATCCAAATTAGCGGTTCAGTTAACACGAAGGAAGTTACTTATTTAGCAACTCTTTAAGTTCCACATGTACCTTTGAATATTATTATTACAAATATTAATGTTTGTATGAGTACTGGCTGTGCGTTATGACCAATTGTGGTGCATACAGAATGAACTGTGTTTTACATAAGACTGAACTAATGGTTGCTACCATCTCAGCATTGAAGCATTAGCTCTTAACAAAGACACAATTTAAAATGTTTCAGGGATAATGTTGCTCCACTGATTGAAAAACACAGAAAAACAGACCAAGCTCCTGTTACTGTACCATCAGTACTTAAACCACTCATTGAAATAAAATTAGTCAACTTTAAAGACACAACCAAAAACAAAATTGTAGCATCAAGGCTAGGTAGCCTGCTAACACTCAAATAGCTTAGCACTACAAAGGAAAACAAGTGAAATAATAAAATATAATTTGTTTTATCTTAAACCAGTTTTCTCCACCCAGACACCAACTGTTGGTGTCTGGGAGGTGAGAAAGATTTACTGAAGGTTTTGTAGCCAGTTGTCAGAAAGCGGCTCTTGGACCCAAGTGCAGACAGACAGGCAGGCAGAAGCAGCTTGGTAAGTAAAAAGTGTTTTGATAAAAAAAAATTAAGAGCAAAAACTTACAGGGTGACATGAGGATTGGCAGAACAACATGGCAAGAAATAGGCATGGACTAGGCTGACAAGGCATGAACAAAAACAGTTGACAACATGGACAGGTTTGGCATGGCGGAAACTAACAGTCATAAATAGGCGTGGCATTGCAAACAGGAGGTGATGAACCAGCGAGAAGTAAACAGAACAGGAGAGTATGTAAAGAGCATGGCCCAGCTTTAAACAAGGAGTCTGGCAAAAAGCAGGTGGACCGGATGAAGCTGATTATGGGCTGTGGCAAGGAGTGGTAACTGAAACATGAATGAGCTGAACAGAGATTCAAGAAAATTATCTTACCAAAGGAAAATATTACAGATGTAACAAAACATAAAATACAGCATAAACAGAACAAGTAAGAAACTAAACCTAAAGGAATAAATTAAAGCACCAACTGGAAAACATAAACAATCAAGAATGAATCATGAATCCATTTAGGACACAAATCACGCTTTTGATTTTACATTAATATCTTGATAACTTTTTGCTCAAGAGGAGCGCAGATTTAATCTGTTGGGAAAAGCATTTGAGATACTTTACCAAACAAATTATTTTAAATTAGAGAAATGCTCCATGGTGCTGAAACACCTGATGGTGTGTGTTTATTACAGTTTATTGACCTTTATTAAATATGCAATATTCTGGGCTCGGCGGTGGCGCAGGGGATGAAACGTGCAACCCATATTCAGAGGCTTCACTCCTCGACTCAACCTTTGCTGCACGCCTTCCTCCTCTCTCCACCCCTTTTCTGTCAGCTTGTTGAAAAAAAATAAAAAACATTTAATATTCTAATTCTTACTTTTACAAATTACAGCGGATATTAAAACTGTACACTGTACTCTGCAACACTTTTCTGCATGTATAATGTGACATCTGCCCTGTACAATCAACTGAAATCCACCAAATATGTCTGAGGAAAAGCTTTTTTAACTTTTTTAAACTAATACTTTGTCGAAACAATACTAAAATGCAGCATTTAGTCTTCATGGATACAGTAGGTGTTTATCAGCATCCCACACCAGTAATATTTATCCACTCTACCTTGCTAATGCTTTCCAAGTTTATCACACTAAATGGACATTTTCACAAAATTTTTTATCTGTGGCCAACGTTCCAGTTTAGTTTAACCAGAACATGACACATTCTCCCACCATGTTTTTGTTTCCTTCTCCTGACTGATACATTTGAACAATACAATCAGTTTGATCCTTTCTAACATATCTGTAAACTATGGCTAAAACCCTTGCATCCTTTGGCCTTTAGCCAAAGGATGCAAGGGTCCAGAAAATCAGAGTAGGACAGCTTAACTGTATTTCTGGTTAAAAAGATTTAGCATATGTTTTAGATTGCAGGTGGCAGTGTACGCAAGAAGACTGAATGCTGGAACTGAAAAGCTGCTTCAACAAAGTAAATGTAGTTTCCACAGTTATGCAACCAAGTCAATGGTAAAAAAAAACGAATTAATTTTCCACATCAAAAACGCATGACATTTAAACTAAGGTATGTAGATTTGTCGCATTCATTGTACAGCATATAAACCATACGAATTAAAAATGTTCAATGTTCAATGGACAAATTGGCTTTTTGCTGTTTAATTAAAATAAATGCAATATGCTTCCAATAATTGTGATAAGCAATGTTGATTTTTCCCCCATGATTTAGCAGCTCTATATTTGGCCCAAACTTGTAAAGTTGGACAGATTAAGAGTTCCAACAAACTAACAGTTACTCGTAGGCACTTTAGTTAATTAAGACATTTCCGCCAGTAGATCTTTAAATTACATGATGAAAGTTTACCCACTGAAGTAAGTAAAAATAAATAACACAAATTAGCACAACTAACAGTGTGTAGGATCTCTTGATTACTTTTTATGAATAAATCAATTAATAAAGCACAGGGCACCAACGGTTTGGTTTGTTGAAGCAGTGAGAAAAGCTTAATGTTTGTGAGGGAGAAGATAGACAGTCAGAAGGAGATAGCAGATGAGATGTGCTGAAAGTGAGACAAAGGAGTGAAACAAAGAGAGGCCTAGTATATTGCGTGCATTGCGTGCTTTGCCTGGTGAACACTCCTTATCTGATAGTGTTAATCTTGTTTTCCACTTGCAGCTTTATACGTACCAGCACTCCTTACTAGCTCTGATAATGGCTAGAGCAGCATCAAATTCATTAATTGAATTAACTCCCTCTTTATCTCCATATCTGCTTGCGGTCCACTCACCCCTAAAAACACTTCACCGACCAGCTAATTGACTCAGAGCCTGTCCTCGACCGCCCTGCTTCACCTTCCTAATTTACTTGTACAGGTCCCAGCAGAGGTTCATGTGTCAATGGCTACTATTTAATTTAATATTCCCAAAGGTAATGGAGATGATTTTGTTTATGAAGGATGGGAGCGAAGTGAGGGTGGGGAAAGACAAGAAAACCTGTTTGTTATTCTCAACAGCTTCTGTGTTTATTTCATAACAGGATTTGGTCGCAGGTGTTTGCAAATTAAGGAACATTGGCCAACAAAACAAGCTCTATGCAACTTGGCTTACTCTGCCTCCAGTTAAACAATTAAAGGAGAAATAAGCCGACTATTTAAATTTATTTAAGAAAAACACACTTAATGATAGATTTAAAGTGGTCACATCTATATTTTAGGGGGATTAGATTCTGTTTTGTGTTTGGTTATTTATGTATAGTACAGCTTATTTTAGCTTGATATTCTGTTTTCTGGAAAAGTGTTGCAGGAAGTTTTAATTTACGATCAATATCAATCGTGATGGCTGGTTTGTGAAGTAGTAGCCCCATCGACAGACTCTCCAACTTGAGCTGTGAATTTCGGCAGCTCCTCCACACTTATGATGGGTCTCTTTGCTGCATCTCTGAACAGGGGTTTCGGTTTATATCAACTTGTCATGGTATGTGTACAGTTGTGCCATAATCTTTTCACCTTCAGATCATTGCACGGACAGTGATATTTCACTGCTTGGAGTTTTGTTTTCTAATCTAAACCATCTTTAAAATTCCCCATCACTTTATCCCTGACCTGTAGTGTGTGTTACTTGGTCTTTATCATGCTATGTGTTCAATGATGTTTTCTAACAAACCGCTGATACTACACAGAACAGTAATATTTATTATTACATTAACTGGTACACAGATTTTTTTTAGGGGGTACCACCATAAAAGGGGCCTGCATACAAAAACATGCCACATTGTTCTGATTTTTATTTGTAAAAAATCTGAAGCCACATATCTTATTCCTTTCACCTCACATGTATGTGCTGCTTTGTGTTGGTCGAACACATAAAATCCTAATGAAGGGACATTAAGGGGTAAAGGTGCTTTGGCAAGGCATTGCACCCTAAGTAGACTGCTTTGCCATCAGCTCTGCAATTTAGGTAACATATTTTCTATTTAATTTTTTGCCATATTTGTGTTTTGTGGATGGATTACTAGTATATGAATGAAAAGGTATCTTTAGAAGGACATTTCCTTGAAAGACAGCATGCCATTGATCTTATTTAAATAGCTATTCAAGTTAGGGACTCCTTGTTTTTTTTTTTGCCTAGAAAATAGAAATGTGCTTTTTATTGAATATCACTTTTCGTCAGCTCATTTTATCAACCCCAACCACATTTAGAAATAAATAGACATCTTTATCAAGATGCCCTTTTGCTTATTTTGCTTTTTATACAAATTTTATGTTTTTTAGCTGGAAGGTGGAATTGATGGTTCCTCTGTTGTCTAAGATAAAAGGTCACGATAGATAGCAAGTTGCAGTGCTATTGCAACCCCTGGAAAACATGTTTTTATTCTAGCCACTTACCCAATAAAATATTTTATAAAACTCAAACCCCTCTTCAAATGTTTCCCCTTCATCTGTCCCTTTTCATCCGCCGTAATGAAATACATGTCTTATCTGATCCACTCTACTGGTTTGTCTTTTTGCCCACACGCCTCTAACTTGAAGCTTCTCTTCCACCCTTGGGCTGACTGCTACAGCCTTTTCATTTTTACTTTTCCTTTTTTCAAAAAAAGCAGCCAGTCCACATGTGATATTTTCTCTGACAAGCACAAAAACCTAAAGCTCATTTTATAACCACATTTTATGTTTTCCCTAATTGTCACTACGCAGTCATTATTTGATCAAAGTAATGATGCTTTTAATTATTTGTTGCAATATTTTATATTTTATTTTCTTTCATTTGTTTCATTTTTTTATTTTTTATTCAGATGCTAATTAGATTTTGATAATTGATCATGGATTGTAAATACACTGCACCGAGGAATGATGCTTTGTTATGGAAAGAACAGCAGCAAAAAATAATGCTTTCCTCTACTGTGAAAATGGACACAGTTTAGAGGCAATAGAGCCTGTACTGTAGGGACATGATCTGCGTCTATCAATATCATTGCATATCTTGGTCAGCAGTTTTAGCAATTATTCACTGGATGGCAGTAATGGATTATATGCCTGTCACACACCTGCCATTTGAAAAATCCTATAAATTTCAGGCTTGACAGCCATGAATATTGGTGTGGGTATCGGCTGTGCCCAGAGGGATGATACCTTGACCTCTCATAGGGGTTCCATTAACTTATGTTGTGACTTTAGGTTAAATGCCCCAACAGTTATTGGATATACTGTAACCAAATGTTAGTGCAGTTCATATTGTTTTTTTGACAATGTATGAGGATACAAAGACTTCAAATACAACATAATGTCTAGATGAGTATTTTGATCAATCTCAAGAAATGAGTAGTGCATGCACTGGACAGAAGGCTAACAGAGAACCGAACAATTGCTTTGTGGCATTGGCCCCGACAGGTCTGCAACCCCATACCCACCAAACAGCAATCTGTGTAGTTCTTCAGCTTTCTGTCAAAACCAGCATTAAATAAGCAATATGAGCCATACAGTCCATCTGTTAGATCAGATCATACGGACCGACCTTTAGTCCCTATGTACATCAATGAGCCCATGGCTGACAATGACTGTTGCCTGTTTACTTTTGTTCCTTCTTTGGATAACTTTAGATCACCACTGCCTCATCACTGTAGACTGTGAACACCCTGCAAAATAAGCAGTTTTCAAGATTCTCTGATCAAGTTGTCTAGCAATTACAATTTTGCCCCTTTCAAATCTTCTCAAATCCTTTTGGCTTTTACTGAATGAACATTGAAGACAGAATGTTCACTTACCACCTAATATATTCCCTCTCCCTGCTAACAAATGCCATAGCGAAGACATCAGTATCTGTAGGTTCTCAATCACTGCTCAGATCCATCATCTATTCTTCCGTGTGCATGCATGCATGTATACATTTTGGTGGTTAAGTCATCCTGCTGTTTCATTTTTTGTACCTTAGTTGGATAAATAAAGATTCAACATTTCTCCCTGAACTTCCCATCTACATGCTGGCACTTCGGTCCTAACAATTCAGTTCAATTCAGTTTTATTTATATAGCGCCAATACACAACACAGGTTGTCTCAAGGCACTTTACAAAATCAATTCAGTCAAATCACACAGATTTCAAGTAAGGTACAGACATTCCAAGTAATCCAAACTATCAAACAGTGCAGTCAGATTCAGTTTATTATTCAATTTGGTTAAAAAAAATTCTATCTAAGGAAACCCAGCAGATTACATCGAGTCAATGACTTGCAGCATTCACTCCTCCTGGATGAGCATGTAGCGACAGTGGGCAGTCGCTTGGATTGATTTTGCAGCAATCCCTCATACTGAGCATGCATGTAGTGACAGTGGAGAGGAAAATTCCCTTTTAATTGGAAGAAACCTCCAGCAGAACCAGGCTCGGTGTAAGCGGCCATGGCCGACTGGGGGTTTGGGAGAACAGAGCAGAGACAGAAAAAGAACACAGAAGCACTGATCCAGGGGTACTTTCTATGGGAAGGAAAAGTAAATGTTAATGGATGTAGCTCCCATAGTGGCTTCATCTAGGAGAGAAAGACAGCTAAGCAGATGAACTCTGAGCCAGTTTTCAAGCCTAGAGTAGGAAGGAGAGCACATAGTTAGTTACAGTAGAAGCTCAGCCAGTTGCTATGTTTGGGAGAGACAGGATTAAATACTGAAAGACAGGGTCAAGTGTATCATTTGTATAAGGTCAGCATTAAGTTGTTGGCAGCAGCAGCTCAGCTGCCAGGAAGGTAACACAGCTAAACACAGAGCCAGGCCAAGTGTGGCTTCTAGACAGAGAAGAAAAAAAACTGAGAGAAAACATAGAGGTAAACGCTGAAATAACAGCAGATAACGCAAAATTGGAGAGTAGTATGAGAAGATAGCAGAAAAAGTGAAAGTGGTCATTATATCCTCCAGCAGCCTAAGCCTATAGCAGCATAACTACAGAGAGTTCAGGATAACATAAGCCACTCTTAAACGTAAGCTTTATCAAGAGGAAAGTTTTAAGCCTAGCCTTAAAAGTAGACAGTGTGTCTGCCTCACGGACTAAAACTGGGAACTGGTTCCACAGGAGAGGAGCCTGATAACTAAAGGATCTGCCTCCCATTCTACTTGTAGAGACTCTAGGAACCACCAGTAAACCTGCAGTCTGAGAATGAAGTGTCTGTCAAGAATATATGAAACAATCAGATCTCAGATGTATGATGGAGCTAGATCATTAAGGGCTTCATATGTGAGAAGGAGAATTTAAAATTATATTCTGGATTTAACAGGGAGCCAATGAAGGGAAGCTGAAATTGGATAAATATGATCTCTCTGTTTAAATTTCATCAGAATTCTTGCTGCAGCATTTTGAATCAGCTGAAGGCTGTTAACTGCATTTTGTGGACATCCTGATAGTAAAGAATTACAATACTCCAGCCTTGAAGTAACAAATGTATGGACTAGTTTTTTAGCTTCACTCCTCAATAGGATATTTCTAATTTTGGCAAAATTCTGGAGGTAAAAGAAGGAAATCCTAGAAACCTGTTTGATATAGGATTTAAATGACATGACCTGGTCAAAAATAACACCAAGGTGTTTTTACTTTATTACTGGAGGTCAATTTAATGACATCCAGGTTAAGTGATTGACTAAGCAGTTTCTTTTTTAAAGACTCCGGTTCAAAGACGACAACTTCTGTCTTGTCTAAATTTAAAGACATGCCTGTAGTCTGTCTATCTGGTTGGACTCACCAGGATTTATGGATAAATAAAGCTGAGTATCATCAGCATAACAGGAAAATGTATTCGATGCAGCCTAATTTTACCTATTTTGGGGGTATTTTAATATATAAATATATAATATATATATTATATATATAAATATATATTTATATATAATATATATAATAAGTAAAAAAGTTTGGGCCCCAAGCCTGAACCCGTGGTACTCCACCAACTAAACCCGGAGTTTAAAAAGTTTATCATTTTCATGAACAAATTTTTGAAATCTTGGGACTTTCACCAGTGCTGTTTCAGTACTATGATGAGCCCGAAAACGCTTCAGGGGGGGGGCAACATTTCCTTGTAATGCTAACACACTTCATTAGCAACTATTTCTCAATAATTTTAGATAAGAAAAAGAAAATGGATATAGGTCTGTAATTTTGAAACCATCTAAAAAGTGAAAGTTTTTAATAAAAAGATCTTATTACAGCTACCTTAAAAGCCTGGTACATATCCATTTTACTAAGGGATGGATTAATCATATTTAAAATAGGGCTGGGAATCAAAAGGGAACATCCTTAAATAATTTGGTTGGATTGGGTTGTTGGGACTATGAATCGAAAATATATTATCTATCTATCTATCTATCTATCTATCTAAATTTTATCTTTTATCTATCTATCATTATTATCTATCTATCTTCTATCTATTCTATCTATCTATCTACTTCTATCTATCTATCTATCTATATATCTTTTCCCTAAAAAATTTTTCCCTATCTATTATTTTTTATTAAAATTTTAATATTTACAAAAAAATATTTCGGGCCCTTTTTTAAGGGTTGTCCTGTGAATACCAGCCCAGTAAGGCGGTGGTATTAGGACAAAATCGAAAAGGGTGAGCCAAGCTCTGACATTATACTGACCAGCAAAGTCTGCACATACATGGAATGAATTCACACAATTTCTTAAAATACAAGAAATTATTAACAAAAACAAGTCAACTCAAAGCCAAACATATTTCAATCAACAAACTCTTCACCATGCTAAAGCAATCCAACTAAACTACCAAGCAGAATTAAAGAATAGGGAAGACTAATGGGCTATGTACAATATAAACAAGTTGATTAAAGATGGTTGAAACTATGGACGAAAGAGTGATGCAACATTACCATACAATGCTTATGTTTGAGAACCAAGGATTATCTTGAAGAATCTGGAAATGAAGTTAAGGTTAGTCTTGGAACCAACTTAGGAAATAATGAACATACCTTTAGACAACCATTCACAATGCAAGATCAGATAAAATATTATTTGAATAAAATAATGTTTTAAAGAATGATCTGCTGAATAAAACCAACCTTCTGATTGACTAATTCTCAACGGTGTCTCATTAGCTGCCTTTTTTTAAAATATCTTATTTATTAAAATAATATTTAAAGAAATATTAAGGAAATGGTAAAATATTGTAGAAATTATTTTGGAAAAGAGTCAATCTTTCTGGAGAAATGGGGCTTAATGGTGTTTACTTAGTTATCAAGTTTAGTAAAATAATGTTGGGGAAATATTATTTACTGGAGTGAAAACTAACAACCTTTCTGGGTAGATGATCTTTAGTAGCAAGCATGTGATCTTACCTGTTAGCAGTTAAAGCTAACAAAAGAAGCTGATAGCTTAGCACCAGAATCACACACACCTTTAAAATACTGTCAATAAAAGGGTTAAGATGCATAAGCCGATCTTCTGTGTTTAAAATCAACCTTTAAATAAAGTTTATCTTAACTTTAAAAACACACAAACACAGAACACAAATTTAGCATGTGCTGAGCAGACAGCCTGCTAGCACCAAGATAGCTGATTTCAACACAAACAAAACCAAACTTCATAAAATGAAAACGTTCAGGTCATTTCATCCTAAATCTCTCTGCCCAAACCTTTAACCTCGTATGAACCCTGATGAGAAGAAGTTGTCCGGGCGACGACGAAGTTTGAAAAAGCTCTGTGAACAAAAGGTTAGCTACAGCTAACCTCAGTAGCTGTGGCTGGGCGGCTTGCTCTGTCGGCCGGCCAACTGCACAGTTGCTACAGTAGAGACAGCGTCTCTGCTGGGAAACTCTCTGGAAACAAAGTCTGCCTATGTAGACCTCAGAGAGAAAGTCAAGCAACGCTTGTACCTTAATCACACCGTTCATTAATGAATATACCGGATGCACGAACAGTAATTCATTCGTACTTAACTTAGTGCATATGATCGCGTGATCTTATGACACTCTTGGATCCAGTTTGAAGAGTTATGTCTGTTTGCCAGCAAAGAGACATTAGCGCGCGTGTCTCTCTGTCCAGACCCCTTGGAGGATCCCGCGTAGAAGAGATCGATCCATTGGAAAGAGGGTGCTTTTATACAGACAGTGGCATCCTGGGAAGTCTGCCGTTACCCCTTTCCCTGGCTGTGCTGGAAGTAGGTTAATGCTATTTATTTTGAAAGTTCCAGAAAGGTTTGTACTGCATCTTTCATGTTCTACCCATGGCTGTGATCCCAACAGGGTCTAACACAAGTTGACGGTTTAGATGAAGCTAATATTTTTGATAACTCAGGAAGCTCCACTGGATCAAAACAGTCCAAACACAGATCAGTTAAGTTACTTTAAATGCTATCTCACTTACTGATGATGAAGTAATCATGTTCGGGAGCATGCCAAAGATTTTATTTTTTTTAGAATCTATTTTATTTAAAAAAAGATCCCATAAAGTCATTTCTGCTGACTGCTAAGGGAACGGATGGCTCAACAGTGCTAGGACTCTGTGTAAGTTTAGCATCAATATGTAACAAAGATTGTCAATATAATGATGAAAAAACAGTTGTTATGCAAGATATTACCTTAGAATGACTAAACCTAATATTGGAGCAATGTTGCCCAAGTTGCTCAACATAATAGACACCTTTGTACACCCCATGCTAAATATATTGATGAAGAAACAACATTAGGGCAGCTCACAGTGAAGGAAGTGTTGTTTTTTTCTGTACCACTGTTTTTTCTTGAAGTCAATCAGGTATTTAGCAGGGGAGTTAAAAATTGACTTTTCTGTCATTTGTGAATACTCTTTTGACAGATGCAGGTTTTCACAGAATTAATGACGCAGCTTTATGTGCTGATGCATGTGAAAGGGAGCCTTCTCTTGAATTGCTTTCCTTTATTGTCACGTCTCATAACCTTAGTGATAGCCCTCCCTTACCAAAATTCACATTAGCCAAACCAATCTCATTCATGAAATGCCATTAGTTAATTTAGACCCATTGCTCAATATGGTATGGCACATGCTGGAATGTCTATGTGATACACTGTATGAGTAATAGGAAAGAAGGGAAGGAGACCACAGAGGGAACCCAATCATGCAGTTCAGAAGTGTTCATTAAATATTCTTTTTGGCCAGTCCATCTATTATATATTTAACTAATCGATTAAATGGTAATTTATTCTAAAATGCCAACTATAACCACAAAACACTTTTGTGAAAACCACTAACTAAACTAGTGCCCTGTTATGGACTGGCAACCTGTTGGGGAGAGGGGGCTGCCTCTCGCCCAATGATGGGTGGAGACAGGCACCAGCCCCCCCTGCTACCCTGCAAGGATAACAAGGTATATATAATGAATGGATGGATGGATGGATTAATGGATGGATAGATGGATGAATGGATGGATTGATAACTTGATGAATTGCTAAATAGTCTTAATTCTCAATTTATAAACGAATACAAAAGTTTAACAAAAACATTCCATAAGAACTAAGAAGCTTATTATTTACTGCTACCATTTAGAATACTGCAAATATTTCTTCGATAATTGATTATCTTGTATTTCTTGATCAGCATTAACAGGAAATAAAAAGCAGTAGTTCCCCCAAGTGTTGGCTGAAGGAGATAGCAATTCTGTACAGGAACTTTGTATGTAAAAATAACAATAAAAATACAATACGATAAACAGTTTTTGCAGAAACTGATCATGCTGGCACTTTAGCATACATAGGAAACCCAATCATGTCTTCTAAATTATCATTGACATTTGAAGCAGAGGTCATTCCATTTTGCAGAAGCATTTGTTTTTATCAGAGATGCGTGAAAATGTTACATCTATAACCCTACAGCTAACATTACTTTAGTAACGTCACTGCAGACATTACAGTAACATAGCTAACATGTGTTGCTTTCCTACAGTAGAGCAGAAAAAAAATGACATAGGAGCTGAACATGTACTTGTTCCTGGTTACATCAAAGCTAGGTTTAGCATTACAGTTAGGGTAGCCACTCATCCCTTAAAATCAAGGAAATTGTCTCGTATTTAATAATTAGTGTGTTGCCCATTTTAGTTCAGTTCAAGACTGAATTTGTCCCTTTTACAGAGTTCTGTTGAACGTGGCATGATCTTGTCCACACTTTATATGAATGCAAGTGGATTTATTTTGGAACTATTGATTGTTTAAGATATTTTGGATTTGAACCTATCAGAGACAGGGAATGGCAGACTAGTAGACACTGAGTAAGTAACAACAACTTCTTGTCCCCAAACCCACTAGAAGTGTACCATGGCCCCTACAGGGGTTGGACAATGAAACTGAAACACCTGTCATTTTATTGTGGGCGGTTTCATGGCTAAATTGGACCAGCCTGGTAGCCAGTCTTCATTGATTGCACATTGCACCAGTAAGAGCAGAGTGTGAAGGTTCAATTAGCAGGGTAAGAGCACAGTTTTGCTCAAATGAATCCTAATACTTGAGGTCATAGTTTTGTTTGTCACCCCAATAGAAGTAGTAGGTGTCCTTTATTTTCTTGCTTAAAATGTAGCACCCCTAATTTCAGTAATGCTCTCGGCTACAAGAACATTACAACATTTTGTAGTCTAAGAAATCCAAGACCCATTGCTTCAAATGTCATAGGATTGTTTTTGATCAGTTTATTTTTCAGTTTTTTTGATAAATAGTAAAAGTGCAAACAGATGTTGTATTTTATGGGTTCAGGAGTGTTGCTTTTAAACATTGCTCTTTTACTTTTGATGAAAATGGCAACAGAGTGCATCTGCTGACTAAGTCTGTGGAAACTTCAATATTAACTAATTTATGCATATAAGTACACTTTCCTTCCATGTTTTTCAATGCTGTTGTGGTATAATTTGCAAACAGCCTCACTCTAAAGACCGTCTATCTGGGTGCTTGTTTGTCACTCCTGAATCTGGTCATGAATTTGTAGTCATTAATGTGCTTTGGATAAGGCGGCAACTTGAAAACAGGAGGCAAGAGACCAATCAGTTATCTCCCCTTCGTTACTGTCTTCAGTTTTCTCATCAGTGCCCTTTTTCTCTCGCCAGGAGCAGAAACCAACACAAGACAGAGATTGGATAAGATCAAAGGGGACCGGTTGAACACAGAAGATGTAATGACTCTGCTCTCCTAAGCAGTGCTGCTTGGGCTGTCATGTCATAATCCCCCTAGTTAATGCTCAGCTTTTGTATTCATCTTTTAATGTAGTGGACCCAACACTCATGATGTACTGAGGTGAAAATTCTCTCAGCTTTTGTTTTGTTTTGAGAGTGTTTTGGACCAGGTTTTGTTTTCTACCTTGTTTACAAAACTTGCTTTGAATGTTCATTGGGTTTGAGAAAGTTGTGTAGGTAAAATAAAAACCAAAAGCCACTCTTTTATTTTATGATAATTTTATGTGACTGACAAGGATGAGGAAAGCCAAACCACATCAGTATACTGACAAAGACGGAGGTCATGTTTTTTTCAGCATTTGTATATCCGCCCACAAACTGTGACCATAAATAATAAAAATGATAGCAGGAAAAAAAAGGGTTGGGCAGGTGGTGTGGAAATTAAAGTCCTTTACAAACCCTAGGTGCAGGAAGACAATTATCTTTCTGCTAGTTCATTGCTCTCAGGTTTAAGGTTTGGTGGTGTATAAAAAAAGAATTGTTTCTGACTACATTATAATTCCTAATTGGTTTAAGCTTGCTAATCCAGAATCCTATTTTTACACAGCTAATGATTTATAATTTTTTTTCTGATGGTATGTTTCATCGCTGTTAATAAAAAATAGGTTTTTAAGCTCAGTCATGCTTTAGTATTCTAACAAAAGCTTCAAACAGTTCTACTGTCAGTTAGAATCTGCAGGAGCATTTTTTTTCAGCTTCAGGGATTGAGGTGAGGCTATTGACTATAATGCCTTAGACCCGTCAAGAGTGCTTTGAAGTTTGTCATACACAAATCTTCAAGTGTTTCATTGAATTTATTCACTTGTTGATGTTACCGCTAGTAGAAATTAGTATCTCATTAAGTTAAGTTTATGTTGAACCTAAAATTCTATGCTGGCAAGCAGTGACTGGCTGACAAACTAGACCAGACTTTATTTTTTATTACAAGGAGAATGTCTGGACATTTGCCCTTTTCAGAAAACTCTCAGGGACTTGGACACCTACTGGCCATCTTGGTGTGTCTTGGTGACCAGGGGTTTGAAATCAATGGATTTGAAATTCCGTTATACCACTGAGTGGCCAAGTAAGGTAGTAAACGGTCAACTTATGGAAAACGCAGCCGGATTTCTGCCTCAAGGGGTGTGATGTAGTGATGAGCTGTAGCACCGACATGGAGAATTTAGGCAGAAACACACCAGGATGGCCTCAAAGCTTAATATTTCAGGCCTTTAAAGCTCATTGGATGGGTCATGCCAAAGTTTGGCAAGGCAGAAAAATAATCCCTGGACCATTTGTAATTTCTGCAGTAGCGGAGACATTTGAGACATCACACACCATTGAGGAGTTTGTCCTTTAGAAAGGGAGATGTCCAACACAAATCCTATACATGGCCTTCTATAATTTACCCTACTGACATGGCTGCTTCCACTGGTGATTTATCAGCCAAAGGCAGTTTAAAGAGAGGCTTGTCTTTGTGGCTATATGACACAACTGTATTTTAATGGCTATTGCTCAAATGTATCCTTTCACAGATAGCAATGTGAGAGAGATCTGGCTCTTCACGAGTTACTGGGTTTGTTCTCTTGTTGGCTTAAATTCACATATTAGAACCTTTTTATAGGCTAGCAAAGGTCCATGATTAACAAAATAGAGCAACTTTAGCTGATGTACCAACACCTTTAAGAGCTGTGTAGATGTTTAAAAGTGAGGGGTGGAGTGGTAGTACAAAGGCAATAGTAAAATACTACAGAGAACTTGTTTCTGATGAAACTTGTCTTTTTTTTCACCAGTGTATAATTTGTGTTTCAGAGTCAAGATGAAGGACGGGGTGGTGTTCCTAGGAGCTAGAGCCAGTAACCCGGTTATGTGGACGGTCAGTCAGGACGTCAGAAGTGAGGGTCACAGGGTTGTTACACTACACTGTCATAGGAAGGAGAACAGTTTCAACCAAAGGTATGTATGCCTCTCTTCCACTGCTCATTAAATGTGCAAATTATTATAAACTAACTCTCTGGCTGTACAAACAGCAACAAGACATGTTATTTCTCAAACATTTGTCATTATGTGAGTGATTGCTAAAAAGCAAAGCAAGACATGACTCAGCATTTGAGAAATATTTTATTTGGCACTGCAAAGCATTCAGGTTCTCAGCCACTGAAATGTATTGTTCAACAAAGTGTCAGCTTTGCTTCAGCTTAATGGATGCAGGTAATATTTTCGGTTTTCTCTATGTCAACAAATATTCTGAAATCCACAGAACCTGACAGCCTCTGTTCAATTAGTTTTACACCAGTGCATTAGAGTTAAATATTTCTAAACATAACCTAACCTGGAGGCCTTCAAGCACATGTAGATCTATGTTTTGTCTAGTAATCTAGAGCAATGGTCTAGTCTTATGCATCCCTGTGTTTTTCACTTTTTCACAAAACCATTTTTTACTGAAGTAAATCTAATCTCTGTTTTTCATTTATTGGATGGTGCAGGTAAAACTAGTGTTTACTGATTATGAAAACGATGCCTTAACTGCAACCCTATAGATACCCACAAGTTCTGCAGCCATATTCTGTTGGCAGCACCTGTTGTCATGTCATCTTTGTAAACAAGGCATCTCTAAATGCCCAACATGATCTTAGGTCTTTAGGTCTTTATGTCTTAATTATTGATTTTAATGGTGGTTGTACAATTTTAGAAAATTAAACCAGAAGTAATGGACTTGTATTCTGCTCATCCTGTCCACTTGTACATTTGACCTAAAAATCCACTAAAGGACTACAGGGTTTCCCACAAAAGCAGCAAAATTTCAAGTAAACACACTGTTGGAAATGTTATATATCTTTAAAAGGGGCTAAAAAGTTAATTAGAAAACGTTTTTGTCCCTGAGGTAGTATGTCATTTGCATCAAAGGACCTAAGGTTGGTACCTTGGTAATATTATCTCAAAGACAACAAAAAAAGAAAACATCTTTTAAAGGTTTTGGGATGTAAATGGTAAAAAATGCAACAGTATTTTCAAACACTTGTCTTTAAGTACAATACACAAGTGATAAATAGGTTATACTATAGAAGGCTACTTATTTAAGGGATGAAACATGATGTAAATCATTTATATGAAGTGTAAAAACCCTTAAATGCATAAAAACTGCTGGCATTCTGTCAGGTAAATATATAATACTAAGTTCACTGACACTTAGATTCTTCAGTGACATTTGAGCAATTTAAATCAGCTTATACACATAGCTGTGAGCATCTGTGCAGGTGATTACTGCTTACAAGTTTCCTACCATGAAGACAAAAGCGTTCCTATGTGTGCAAGGCATTTGACATTCAGCAAGGCCATCTTAATAACTTAAGTTAAAGAAAGTAGTGGCACACAGGAAGTGACACACCCCAACTGGGTTGTTATTTCCTCCTGCGTGTCAAGGTGATGAAAGTGATGAATGACAAGTGATCTATCATTTACATGTATCTCTCTTGCTGTCCCTCTGAGGAGACGAAACATGGGATTATACATGACTGCTCAAATCAAGGTTGTATGTGTAGACTAGTATTTTGCTTTGCAATTTTCAGCTTAGCAAAGAACTGATCTATAGCAAGTGCAAAAGCTGTTGTTAGGTACTGGGTGGACAGTTTAAAAAAAATACAGTTTATTGTATCTGGTAGTATTTAGGTCTTCTATAGTATCCAAATCATTAGTATCAAACTACAGTTATTTAAAATAAATAGATCAAATCTAAAGATCTATTAGACATATAGGTTTTACATGATGAGCCTCAACCATAAAGATTGTGATGTAGTGGTATTTTGATGTAATCATATTTGCATATATATTTTTGGCACAATGTCTGTGTCCATGCTCATCTAAACATTAAACTGCTCAGCTGAACAAAAAACAGAACATTAAACTGACTCGAACCTTAACATGCACAGAGAGATTATTTTCTTTCCTATTAGAAAATATTGATGTGTGGATGAAATGGTCCAAAAATGAAATTATACGCATTGGGATCCTTTTTTGCCACATGTCCAAAAATGTCCAAAAAGCTAAAGTTTTGATTTTCAAAAGCAAAGCTTACCAAGAAGCACGTAACACATTTTCTAAATTGTCAATTTTGAAATTATTTGGGTTTTAGGAACATTTCTTTCATTAGCTGCAGGAGATAAAATGGTGAATATTTAGTTAATAAATCTGTGGCACATTTAAAGCTAGAACTTATTTTTAATTAAGATGTTTACCATAACTAAACATCAGAATGAAAATTATTTCCTTGCTTTTTGTCAATCTTGGTTTGAGTACATTTTGTGTTGGTTTATCTTCTGTTTGGTCTGATCAAGGTTACTATGTGGTTTTCATGGTTTCTGTGCTCACTCTGTAATGTTTGTTCAGTCAGCCATTTCAGTTTGTTCCCTCAGTGCCTCAGTTTCCTGCACCCTCCACTTCAGTTTCCAAACAGTCAATCAATACAGCTGCTACCAATCCAGTAATCACTCTTCCCAGTATATGTACCTCACACATGACACCCTTGCCAGTTTGCATTTTACTTCCAGTGTTTTTCAGTTGAATTGCAAACTGCTTTTTTTGTGGGTTTTTTTGTGGAAGTTATGGATTTCATTTAAGATTCTTTACTAAAGATTTTATTTGCATCGAGCTACCTGCCTCTTTCCATTAGGGTCTTTCACCAACAAAACATCACAAAAGTAAAATGTTCATACCCGATTAGGTGTTTTTCATTTAACTACCATGTAATAACAAGAGAGTATTGAACAAAGCCACATTTATTCTTCTGGAGAATCTTTTTTACAGCTGTGTAATGGCTGAGGTGTTTTGTTCATTTTCAGTCTCTGTAGTGATGCTGTGCATATTAAACTGCGGCCTCTCTCAAATTTCAGCAGATCAAACTCCAGGCCCTACAAAATAACCACCTTGACCTGATATGTTCATTAATTATGTTGCTGTAATAAATTATCACATAGATTAATTTGTAAAACAAGTGATGCAGAGTGATCTGTTAAAGACTGAAAGACAGCCCTTCAATCTTCTACGATCATTGAATAACAGCCCATACCTCTGATCCATCAGCTAAAAGTAAATGTTGTATGCCTTAATTTGACAGGGCGATCAGTAACATAAGGTGACAGAGGTTGCAACAAGGAACCTATTCATATTTGCTTCAGAGATTATTTTTATGACAGCATGTATTTTTGCTGCAAGAACATGCACCTGTAGCATCGGTAATAGTTTTTCTCAATTAGGTGTCCATCTGAGCAATGAGGAGGAGGCGTGGTAAGGCGTATTCGTCACTTCCTGTTTTGCACTTGGTGGATTGTTTGGTGTGTGAAGGCTCTCTCGTTTGATCTGATTTCTCTCTACTGTGATATCTCTTACTTGTTATAATACATAAGCACGTTAAAACACCTACTTTCTGTTGCTGTATTTAACGTTTGGCGAGTCTCCGTGTTTTACACGTTTTTTTCTAGTAGTAATAAGGGGTCGCTAGCTTAGCGTTAGCTTTAGCTCCACCATGGCTACCCATTCTGCTGTTTCTCTCTCTGAGTCTCCTCTCTCTTGTTCTCTGTGTCAGATGTTCAGTTACTCCTCTGCCTCCTTTAGTGACAATGGTACGTGTAATAAATGTAGCATTTTTGTAGCTTTGAAGGCGAGGGTGTCGGATTTGGAGGCCCGACTCCGCGCTGTTGAAAAACCAGCAGATAGCCGAGGCCGCTTAGCTATCTCAGGCCGGCTGGGTGACTGTACGTAGGAAGCATAGTTCTAGATCTCAGCCCACAGGTCACCACCAACCCGTCTGCGTTTCTAATAGATTTTCCCCGCTCAGCGACACACCCGCTGAGAAGCCAACTCTGGTAATTGGTAGCTCCATAGTCAGAAACGTGGCACTAGAGACACCAGCGACCATAGTCAAATGTCTGCCAGGGGCCAGAACGGGCGACATTAAATCCTACCTGAAACTGCTGGCTAAGGATAAGCGTAAATACGGTAAGATTGTTATTCACGCTGGCGGTAATGATACCTGGTTACGTCAATCGGAGGTCACTAAAGTTAGTGTTGCTTCGGTGTGTAAGTTTGCCAAAACAATGTCGGACTCCATAATTTTCTCTGGTCCCCTCCCCGATTTAACCAGTGATGACATGTTTAGCCGCATGCTGTCATTCAACCGCTGGCTGTCTAGGTGGTGTCCAGAAAACAATGTGGGCTACATTGATAATTGGCAAACATTTTGGGGAAAACCTGGTCTGATCCGGAGAGACGGCATCCATCCCACTTTGGATGGAGCAGCTCTTCTTTCTAGGAATCTGGCCGAATTTATTAGTTCTCCAAACCTCTGACAACCCAGGGTTCAGACCAGGAAGCAGGGTCGTAGTTTAACACTCCTCTCTGCAGCTTCTGTACTGCTACCCACCCATTACCCTATTAAGACAGTGTCTCGCCCACGGCCAAAATTGAATAGATTAAAAAATTATCTAAAAGGAGGAAATCAGGAAAATCTCATAAAATAAACACAACTCAGACTAAAAGAAAAATAAAACAATTAAATGTGGCCTACTGAACATAAGATCTCTCTCTTCAAAGACATTGTTAGTTAGTGACCTGATTTGTGACAATCAGATTGATTTATTTTGCCTCACAGAAACCTGGCTGCAGCAAGAGGATTATGTTACTATAAATGAGTCAACTCCTACTAATTATTTAAATTTTCACATTCCTCAAAATACTGGGCGAGGAGGAGGAGGAGTAGCAACCATCTTTCAGTCCGATTTATTGATTAGTCCCAGACCAATCAATAGCTACAACTCTTTTGAATATTTAATCCTTAGTTTTCCTCATCCAAATTGCAAAGCACTAAAACCACTTCTGTTTGTTGTTTTGTACCGTCCACCAGGCCCTTACGCTCAATTTTTAGATCAGTTTTCAGACCTTTTATCTGATTTAGTGTTAAATACAGATAAAGTTATTATAGTGGGGGATTTTAACATTCATGTTGACACTGAAAGTGATAGCTTAAATATAGCCTTTAATGGTATCTTAGACTCAATTGGCTTTACTCAAAACATTAACAAACCTACCACGTTTGTTTTCATTCTCTGGACCTTGTGCTGACATATGGCATTGAGTGTAAAGACATAACAATATTTTCTCACAACCCTGTGCTGTCTGACCATTTTTAATAACCTTTGAGTTTAATTTAACAGAGTATTCCACACCTGAAAGAAAATTTCATTATAGTAGATCATTATCAGACAATGCTGTAACAACCTTTAAAGAATCTGTTCCACTTTTAATTTCCTCATTTTTAACAGAAAAAAAAGAGTGGAGGGCAAAAATTTTTGTTCTTCCCCTTCACAAATTTAGATTCTCTTGTTCAGAGGGTTACTTCCCCTCTTTTGCGGGGTGAAATTAGACAATGCAGCCCCCTTTGAAAAAAAAAAGGGGAAATTATTCATAGGAGGAAAAGGGCCCCCTGGTTTAATTCAGAGCTGCGTACTTTAAAAAAGCACAATGTTAGGAAAATTGGAGGCAAAATGGCCGCTCTACACACCTAGAGGATTCCTACTTAATCTGGAAAAAATAGCCTACTGTTGTAAAAAAAAGGACACTTCACCAAGCTAGAACAGCTTATTTCTCACCTTTAAAATAGAAGAACAAGAAAAAATCCTAGGTTTTTCCTCTTTAAATACATTTTGCAAAAAACTTACACAGAGTCATAGCTCTGATGACCCCATCCAATTCCCTTAGCTCTCACCCAGCCCATGACTTTATGGGATTCTTCCAAAAAAAAATTGATTTTATTAAGAAGAAAAAATCTTTGCCCATACTCCAGAAGATGATTACTTCGTCCACAAGTGAGGAAAACATTGGAAGTAACTGTAGGAACCTGATCTGTGTTTGGACGTTTTGATCCTGTGGAGCTTCCAGAGTTATCAGAAATATTAGCTTCATCTAAACCTTTAAAACTTGTATGTTAAGACCCAACCCCCCAAAAAATTATTTAAAAGGGAAGTGTTCCCCTCGATTATCAGCCCCATTTTAGATATGATTGTTTTATCTTTAGTAAAGGGTATGTACCACAAGCTTTTAAGGTAGCTGTAATTAACCTTTCGCTTAAAAAAACCTTCGCTTGATCAAGATGACTTAATAAATTACAGACCGATATCCAACCCTTCCATTCTTATCTAAAATTCTTGAGAAAATATTTGCTAATCAAATGTGTGAGCATTTACACAGCAATGACCTTTTTTAAAAGATTTTCAGTCAGGTTTCAGAGCTCATCATAGCACTGAAACAGCTCTGCTGAAAGTCACTAATGATATTCTTATTGCCTCAGATAAAGGACTTGTTTTCTGTACTGGTTCTGTTAGATCTCAGTGCTGAATTTGATACAGTCGATCATAATATTCTCTTAGAAAGGCTGGAAAATATGCTGTAGGGATGGGGGAAACCCCAGCGCTAGGCTGGTTTAAATCTTATCTGTCTGACAGATTCCAGTTTTTTTCATGTAAAAGATAAATCATCTTTAAAAACCCAGGGTTAATTTGTGGAGTACCACAGGGTTTCAGAAAATTGGGCCAATTCTCTTTACTATTATATATGCTTCCAATAGGTAAAATTATCAGGAAAGCATGAAAAAAATTTTCACTGTTACGCTGTTACACTCAGCTTTACTTTCCATAAATCCTGATGGGGCCCAAACCAGTTAGATAGACTACAAGATGTCTTGGAAGAAAAAAAAATCTTGGATGAACTTTAAATTTTCTGCTTCTAAATTCGGGAAAAGACAGAAGTTGTCGTCCTTTGGACCGGAGTCTTTAAAAAAAAAAAACTGCTTGGTCAATCATTTTAACCTGGATGAGCATTAAATTGACCCCTCCGAATAATAAAAAAAAAACCTTGGGTTTTTAATTTTTTTGACCAGGACATGTCATTTAAATCCCATATTAAACAGGTTTCTAAGATTTCCTTTTTTCTCTCCGGAACATTCCCCAAAATCAGAAATATCCTGTCCAGGATTGGGGCTGAAAAACTAGTCCATGCTTTTGTTTCTTCAAGGCTGGACTATTGTAATTCTTTACTATCAGGATGTCCAAAAAAAGGCAGTTAAAAAAGCTTTCAGCTGATTCAAAATGCGGCAGCAAGAGTTCTGATGAAAATTTAAAAAAGAGAGATCATATTTTCCCCTACTTTAGCTTTCCCCCCCTTTGGCTCCCTGTTAAAACCCAAGAATAGAATTTTAAAATTCTCCTCCTCACATATAAAGCCCTTAAGTTTTTAGCTCCATCATACATCAGGTTTTGATTGTTCCATACGTTCCTAAAAAAAAGCACTTGTTTCTCAGACTGCAGGTTTTACTGGGGTTCCTAGAGTCTCTAGAAGTAGAATGGGAGGCAGATCCTTGGGTTATCAGGCTCCTCTCCTGTGGAACCAGCCCCCCAGTTTTAGTCCGTGAGGCGGACACACTTTTACTTTTAAGGCTAGGTTTAAAAAAAATTTCCTTTTTTTGAAAAAGCTTATAGTTAGAGTGGTTTTAGGTTATCCTGAGCTATCTCTGTAGTTATGCTGCTATAGGCTTAGGCTGTGGAGGACATAATGACCACTTTCACCCTCTTCGCTACCTTCTCAAGCCTACTCTTCAATTTTTGTATTATTTGCTGTTTTATTTCAGCTTTCTAACTTTTTTTCTTCTCTTTTCTCTTCCTAGAAGCTACACCTGGCCTACTCTGGGTCTACCTGTAACACCTTTTCTGGAGAGGGGAATCCTCCCCAAGCTTCTGCTTGCAACAACTTAATGCTCACCCTCTACCGATGATCCACATGGCCCCGTCTTTCCCCAGTGTTTTTAAAAACCTTTTCTCCCCTAGACATATCTACTGACTGAGCTTCTACTGTGACTAACTCTATGTGCTCTCTTTCAGACTCTAAACTTGAAAAATGGCTCAGAGTTTATCTGTTCCTTTTCTTGGTTTGAAACGACTAAAGGAGCTACATTCCATTAACATTTACCTTTTTCCTTTTCCCATAGAAAAGTACTCCTGGATCAGTGCTTTTGTTCTCTTTTGGTCTCTGCTCTGTTCTCTCCAACCCCCCGTCGGTTGTGGCAGATGGCACTCACAACGAGCCTGGTTCTGCTGGAGGTTTTTTCCTGTTAAAAAGGGGGTTTTTCCTCTCCACTGTCGCTACATGCATGCTCAGTATGAGGGATTCTGCAAAGTCAACGCCATTGACTGTCCACTGTCTCTACATGTTCATCCGGGAGGGGGGAATGCTGCAAGTCACTGACTGGATGCAATCTGCTGGGTTTTTCCCTTTCCCCTTAGATAGAAAACTTTTTATCCAATTTGAATAAATAACAGAATCTGGCTGCACTGGTCAATGATTAAGATTAATTGGAATGTATGTACCTGACTTTTGTGAAGTGCCTTGAGACGACGTGTTGTGAATTGGCGCTATATAAATAAACTGAATTTAATTGAATTGAAATTGAAATTGAAACAAACCCAGCATGCACATCTGCAGGATGTCCTCTAACAACATTAAAAGCATGCATTGTAAAAATGGTTTATTTGCCCCATGCCATTTCCCTCACAAGATAGTTAACAAAAAAGGTTACTTGTAAAATACTTACATCTTGACTAATTCCCAAAGCCTTAGAGATGGCTTTGTAATACTTTCCAGACTGGTGTCAGTAACTTTTCTAATTGTTCTTTAATTTTTTTGGATAAGGGCATCATGTGTGGTTTTTGAGAATTTTTATCCTGCTTTATGTTGTCAGAAACGTTCTATTTAACACTAAAACCACCAAGATTGGATTAAGTATTACCTAACCCAGCACACCACCCAGCTCCTGGTGCAGTATCTGGTCATCTCCCATCTTGACTACTGCGACACCTTCCTAATTGGTCTCCCAGACTGTGCTTTGAAACCTCTGCAGATGGTCCAGAGCATTGTGGTGTGTCTTGTATTCAATTAGCCTAAAATAGCACAAGTCACCCCTCTGTTTGTTGAGCTCCATTGGCTACCTTTAGCAGCCCACATCAAATTCAGATCACTGATGTTGGCCTACAAAGTGCTTAATGGAACGGCTCCCATCTACTTAAATCCTCTCGCACAGACTTATGTCACGACTCAGTTACTCTGGTTGTCAAAAGATTGTTGGGCAAGCAGTGCCTACACCAAGTTCAAAACAATTCAGACTCTTGTCATGTGTCATACCATTAAAGTGGAATGACCTACCGAGTACTACCAGAACAGGGCCGTCTGTGTCTATCTTAAACAAGCTCTTGAAGACCCAGCTCTTCAAAGAGCAACTCCTACTCTAGGTCTAACCTAGAGTATTTCCCTACCCTCTCTTGACATCTCTTTTTGCTCTTCCCTCTATGCCTCCACTTTATTTCTACACTGTCACCCATGTCACTTCTGACAGAACCTGACTAGTGGTCTTCCATCTAAGCAGCTTATTGTTGTTTTGATATTAACTGCTTATTTATGTCCTCATCTGTAAATTGGTTTAGGTAAAAGCATCTGCTTTCAGCATATACTGTATATTCAGGCAGCAAAGACTCAGGCCGGGTCACCTTATAAGCTAAGCAAATTCTTTTTTGAACAGGACCTGATCATCCTATTTCTGAAGCACTCTCAGGCACTGAGTAGATACAACAATTAAAAATGTTTGCCAGGACAGCCTTAGTTCTCAATACGCCTGTCCCGGCTTCAAGTCCTGCCCTGGTGACATTTATAGCATGTCTTCCCCCTCTCTCCATCCCATTTCCTGTCTGCCTACTTTCAGAAAAAAACAAAAAATAAAGGCCACTAGTGCTGCAAAACAAAATATAATTAAAAAATCCTTGCCTATTTTTTTTCTTGTTCTTTTTTTATTTTCAAATATCAAATCTGAAAGTTCATGTTGCTTTCAATTGCAATTTAACATGAACCAGAAGAAACATATACAAAATGTTCTAGCTGTTTTGTATCCACCTAATATAGGCTCATAAAGTCTAGCCCAGGCTAAAAAGGTTTCTCCTCTTCATCTTCTCAGTAAAACCCCCATCACTGGAAACTGAATCACAAATGTATTACATATTTATGAGTTTATTACTGTTTGCAGTCAAATATGCTGATACACATCTTTGACATCAAATTTTGATTTCGATTTCTCAGGGGAGGTCTTTTTTGTAAGATATTGGAGATCAGCCAGGATGCAGAGATGAATAGATACAGAAAAACAAAACCATAAAAAGACAAAAATATTTTCTCTTGGGATCCCGGGCTGTGTAAAAGGTTTGTATTTCAACAAAACAACATGAACCAAACTGCCAAGCAAACATTAGCCTGAGGGAATATAAGCGAACTTCACTGGTTTCTGACACCGAGTCCAATAGAACACTGGTGAAGAGACCTTAAAATTACATTCTTTACAACTTTTTTTAAATCAAAAGTGTGCATCTCTTACATAGTAAATGAACTGAACTTATATAACACTTTTCCAGTCATACCAACCACTCAAAGAGCTTTACACCACAGCCACACTCACCCAATCGCACGCATCCATACACTGATATGCAGATTGGTAGGCAACTTGAGGTTAAGTGCCTTGCCCAAGTGCACATCAACATGTAAGTGCGAATACTACAGATTTCTTACAAGGATGGCTATTGTATTTAAAAGAATGTCAATGTGTAAATCTGGACTGTGTGTGCAATTAATTCCTGACAGATCCTACAGAACATCAGATACTACGGAATCACACCACTCAGCATGTATCAAGATTTAACTTCGGTTTGCTACAGTCTTCAGTGCAAGAAAGCACACAGAACAGTGGCAAAAAAGATTGAAATTAACATTTACACTAATCAGTGCAATATAATGGCACTCAAACTTTCATATTCTAATTTTAGCAATGGCATAAATGGCACACACCTCCAGAGAGGAGGGGGACTTTCAGGAGAGACTATTACTATTTAAAAAGCTGGATGTTAGTCCAGAGCTACTAACATACTGTATGCTGGTCGAAAACTCCCACATCAGGACTTAAACATAATTTTCACCATGTTTGTCTTACTCATTTCTATATCTAAACATATATTGTGTTTTGTTGGTTTCATGATTGTTTGCGTTTTTCTTTAGACTCTATAATCATGTTTTCACTTTCGTTTTAAGAGCGTTTTTCTCTCCTCACACATATTAAGTTAGTTAAAGGTGGCCCCTGCTTTTTTTTGTCATTAATAAGTCCTTTTTTCTTACTAGATTTTTGTGTTTTATTATGTCAGTTTTATCCTTGGTTGCTATTAAGTTGCTGGTCTTTTGAAGACTGTGCTCTCCTTTTTTATGTCTCTTGCTGTTGGTGTGGACATTAAAACTCCACCACACTGTGACATGGAGTTTCTGATTTTGTCATACAATCAATGATGATATATTGATTTATAAACAGACATATTTCCTGTTAATTTGTCAACAGATAATTAAAAGCAGTTGATTAGGCTGCAGATATATCTTTCTACATTGCTCACTCACTGATTTTATCTCTAGATTTTAAAATGTGTCTATTTTAAACATACCAAATTTATTACACATTTGCTTTGTTTTTTTTCGCCAAGCACGTCTGCACACATAATTTCAAGACATAACCACACTGAAAAAAAACATTCCGTGAGATTTTTTAAACCAATCTTTTACAATAAATCAATAGTTGTTTTAAGTTTGGGATTTTCTTCTGAACTTTCGAAAAGCAATCATTTGGCCCAGGGCACTGTTGAATGCAACAATAAAAAAAACGTCCCCTTTTATTGGAGGTTGAAGCAAGAGAGTTAACCTGATCTCATCAAGTTGTCATGGTGATTAGCAAAAGTGTGGAATCGGGTAAATCAGGAATGGTTGCACAACAGTAAATACAAAGTATACAGAAATCAGTGATCACATCTTAGCTACAGAATACAGAGTAAAGGAAACAAAATATGCTATAGAAGAAGATTCAGGAGGCTTTGTAGATGACTCTAAGCAGAGGGGGCAGCATATATAAACAATGTTTTACCCAACATCTCTCTGGCTTTTTAAATAAATCTTGAGACTGAAGACGACTACTTCTCATACATTTTTGAGGATTGAAGATGGTGAGTAAAATGGAGGAAGGCGATTAGCTTCAGATGTTGGGACTAAGTAAATAAGCAGCAGATTCTCAGCCAATGCCAATATATAACATGCAAATGTTTTAGGATTCCATTTTAGCTTCCATTTATAGCCTATTCACCATAAACTGAATTTCTTTATAGAACATCCAGCAAAAACACAGTTAAGCTGAAGACCATTTCATTCCTTAACATCCTGTTTATTTAGATTAACTGGAATTTTCATTCAACCAATAGCTTTTCTGTTAGGAAATGAGAACATGAATTTCTTAAATTACTATAAAAACAAACATTTTTATACCCTTACAGCCAATAAAACCTTCTTATAACTGCTGACCAGTTTTGTGCATGTTTTCACTGATATGTTGATGATTTATGTTTGGAAATGAGCTCTAAGTATTTAAGGTTGGAAGCCCTCATTGCCACCACTCTAATATTTAGCTCCCTCTACAAATTGTCTACAATATTGAAGTTGGGTATCATAATATAACTGCTTAATATTGCTTCTAGTTAGCAGAAACATGTTGGTAAAGGAAAAATATTAATTTTACACAGGGATATGAAAAATTCTGGGTTTAAGCGTAGGGCTGAATGTACATACATACAATACATATTGACATATTGTATGTATATTCATTCCATGCTTTACTTCGTCAATGCCTCAAAAATTATGTAAGTGTATTTTTGTTCTCTAATTTGTTCTTACATTCTGTGAAGACCACAATCAGTTTCTTTCTTTCTAGTTCCCCAGGTAACAAGCATTTCTCTCTTAACATCCTTTCCTTGATCTCCCCTTGCTTCATTCCATCATTCCTAATATATGAACATGGAAGATAGTAGACACAAGTAAAGTAAAAGTAAATCTGACAAAATGAGACATCTGTAAGTCAGCAGTCATTTAGACCGACGGTTAAATATTATGTAGGATACAGCCCCTTCTTCTTAACAAAAGATAAGTATTAAATGTATTTTGACAGCACATATATTTACTTTTCAGTTTAAAATGTGTCATGAACCCTTTAAATTAGCAGATGCTAAAATCTCTGTAAAGAGCACACTGTTTTCTTGCCTGCAGCCTACTCTCTTTTTATTCAGATTGAGACGGTCTTGAAATTAATGACCATAACCAGTTAACCAGTTTCTGGGTCACAGGCAGAAGGATGGAGAACTGGAGTCTGAGAGGCACAAATTTAGCAAACAAGAGGAGCCTTATTTCCTATAATTGTTGTCTGTAATTGCCACTGTAAAATCCTGATTTTCTGATCTCAAGTGAGAGTGGAAAAAGAGATAATATCTGGATGTCTTGCTTGGTATTTTTAAGCAAGGTTATCCCAAAACATGCAGAAGGAATTTGAGGCACTTTTACCTAAAGCAAGGGGTTACGTTAAGGAACTGTTAAAGACAATAAAAGATAGCCTTTATTATAGCTTCAAAAGTCTGATTATAATGCACCAAAGCAGCCAACAGAATCAGTCTACGTACTGGGAGAACTTCAAGGTGTGCACATTTTCACATAATCCACTGAGGTGGTTCTGTAGCCTCATGTGTCAATATCATTGACACAGTGTCATTGTGTCAATGATATTGGGAGAGACACTCATTTTACAGTAATATTGGTTATGAAATTAAAGGAACAGGTCAGCTTTAAGGGTTCAGTATGCTTCTTTAACTGCTTTGTGTTGGTGCTTCACAAGCCTTTTTTACTTCATTCTTACATTATGTTTCTTTTTTATCTTTCTCACCTCTTTTTTCTTTTTATGTATCATGCTACCTTTTTAAAAAATCACCATCTGGATTATGCATAGCTTGATCTTTTATAGGAATGCATTGATACCTTTTCGTAGAATTGCACAGTTTCCTCATATCAACTGACCAGCTTGAAGCATTCTCTCTGAAGGAGGTTCAGACTGAAGGGGAGTTATGTTCAAAACACGTAGGTATTTGAAAGGGGAAAATTAAGTGACTTTAAATAAGAGGTTTTCCCACACAACTATCTTGGGTTTGCAGAGAATGATCAGAAAAAATATCCAGGGAGTGGCAGTTGTTTGGATGAAAATCTCCTATTGATGTCAGAGGAGAACGGACAGACTGGTTTGAGATGATAGAAAGCTAGTGTATGTGGAATACAATCTTTTAACACGCGTCGAACATTGCAGCAAAAAACCACACAAGGTCCGACTTTGGTCAGATAAAAACATGAAACCGAGGTTACAATACACACAAGCTGACCCAAATGAACTTTGACTTTGAGATGATAAGATTAAAATTTGGTGTAAAATAACATGAAAAGATGGATCAATCCTGGCTTGTATCAACTGATCGGGAGGGTTTTAGTGGTGTAGGGAATCATTTTCTGGCATAATTTGTACCAACTGAGCATTGTTTAAACACAACAGCTTACCCAGGTATTGTGGCTGACTATGTCCATCCCTAATGGCCATTTTCTGATGGCTACCTCAAATAATCCCAAACTGGTTTCTTGAACATGACTGTGAGTTCACTGTACTCCAAATTCTCAATCCAACAGAGCACCTTTGGAATCTGGTGGCATATAAAAGTGTATCTAATGCATTTTCTGAGTGTATATTATAATGAATATTTTCTAAATGTAATTAAATGTTTTAATTGACAAATGTATAAAGTTTATACAAAGGGTCAATATTTACAATGTTGACCTTTCTAGTACCAATAATTCTCCAGGTCACCCTGACAGAACTGATATAAATTATGACTGACTAATTTTTGCTTGGGGTTGGTCAGTTTTTTTTCATCCACACATATTTTGAGAATTGACCATGGGTTCTCAATGGGTTTAGGCTATCTGGAATTTTCTTGCGTTTGACTCACAACTCAGTGTTTCAATTTCTGTGCAACATGGATATCACATTTGCCTTGTGGCATGGTGCTCCATGATAGTGTGGAAACACTGATTATCACCAAATTCCTCTCGTATTGTTGGGGAACGTTCCTCTTGGAATATGTGCCGATGCCATTCTTTTTTTTCATGGCAGTGTGAGAGGCACCCCACACTTAAAATGATGCTTCACTGTCGGCATGACACTGGGCTTATTGTGGCGTTCACCTTTTCTTCTTTGGACCACTACTTTTTCCATCTGTCCCGCATATTCTGAAGGGGAATTCATCAGAGAAAATAACGGTTCCCCTGTCCTCTGTTGTCCAATCCTGGTAGTTCCTGCAGAATGTCAGTGTCCTTTCTTCGAGAGAAGTGGCTTCTTTGCTCCACTTCTTGACACCAGGTCTGTGTGTTCTCTGCCTCACAGTCCATGCAATTGATGCAAATTCTGCACTGGTGGCAACCCAATCCTTAAATTAAATTCTGTTCTTAAGACAGTCTTGACTCTTGCTGGACTTTCTTGGGTACCCTGAAGCTTTCTTGACAGCAGTCAAACTTCTGTTGTTAAAGCTATTGATGTTTCTATACCATTTATACATATTACTGGATTAGACATCACATATTAGCCACTATAGATATGGACGTGTGCACACAGCTGCCATTGCTATACACTGAGTCATGTCAACAAAACCATGCTATTCTGATGTGGAATGAGCCTGCATCTGTCACGAAAACTGCCATAGCGCCCTGTTTTCTAATCCGATTTTTAAAAAATTTGACTCAAATTAAAACTGAGAAAATGTCCGATGTTATGATAACTAGAAATATATACATTCCCCTAACATAAATCTATAAGCAGTGTGGGAACTGTGCATTATAGTGTTGACAGGTATATCTACTGTGCTACTAAGATCACCATGCTGTCAATTGATTTTTAACAGCTCAAGCTGCATAGTTTTGATTGTTGTATCACAGTTTGTTGGTTTCTGGCATTGATGCTAAAATTCGTAAACTAAAATTGGATATTAAAAGAGAGTTCTTCGGACTTTTGTCACCTAGGTGGCGGACTGGCCATCAGGAGTACCTGGACATTTCCCACTGGCCTGTCTTGTTTATCTATTGCTGAGGGGCAGGACCAAAGGCTCAGTTCTGGCCGCATTTGATTTTTTAAATAATCAATCCATCCTATTCATGCAGCTGACTCAGACATCTGCCTCTCTGAAGCTCACAGACTTAAGACAGACACCCCCTCGCCCCCTCCTTTTTTTCTGAGGCTGTCTGTCACAGCAGTGCAGAGACACACTTGGAGACAGCCAAAAAGGAAAGAAGGAGCAGAGAGGTAGGTGATAAAAAAAATTAGAAAGCACTGGCTACCGATGCAACAAAGTGCTGTAAATTATTGTTTGTTCATACGAGAGCAGGTAAGACATAAATACTAGTAGTAAAGAGTGAATATGTTTGCATAGCCTATCAAGCACAACTAGCTTTATGAGGTGGTTAGTTCCACTTTCAGAAACCCAACGGGGCCAAAACAACATCAATAAAACAATGGCACATGTGTGTCATGCGGTAGTCACGTGATGTCTAATCCAGTAATATATATCAATGATTCAATACATATTGAACTTTACCAGGTCAAAACATTTAGTTGATACACCTGCCATGAGAAAAAGAAGTTTTTCATATTACATTAACAATGTTGTTTTATCCTATTTAAGAGACAGCACTCTAGTATTCCACAACTAAATTAAGGCATTTCTACTTATTGTTTAACTGCCCTATGATTTAGTAGGTTTTAGATAGTGCAAAGTTATGTTTTAGATAAAAGGTTCTTTAAGTTTCACAAAACTATTCACTTCGAACCTAATACAAATACCTCTGCTGCCAATAAAAAAAAAACAAGAGTAACCATTTTTGGGTATGACTAAGATGTAAAATTGCCTTCACGGTGCAAGTGCGAACATGGCAGTAAAAATGAATAATGGCATGCTGAGATGTTTTTCTCATTGCAAAGATTCGTCCCGCCTGTGTGTATGCACCTAAGCAAGTGCACTGTCTGACACAAAAATCTGAACAAACAAACAAGTGAACAAAGAGAACCCTCCAGCAAATTTTCACCTTCAAAGTCTCAGGGATCGAGAAACATGCCACCGCAGTCAGTCTGCTGCTCCTGGAGATGACTCCTGCTGTGAGCATGTGGGAGTAAGGTTTACTCTAAAAGACTGACAAGGAAGCGTTATTTTACCATCACCATGATGCAATCCTCTTAACCAAAGTACTCCAAGTTGCTATCTACAATTATAGGTTTTAATGCGTGTATTAGAGTTTACACTTTAGTATAAATATGCTTATTTGAGCATTACTATTTGGATTGAAAATAAGCATTTATTGCCTGGAAGTTACATGAAAATTTACTCAGAGTTCTGTCTTATTTTCTGAATTTGCTCAGTTTGCAAGCCCTGGTTTGAAAGTAGGTTAAAGATTTAGATTGTTTTTTGACAGTTAATTAAATCATGTTTTAGGCATCTGTGAAATCGAGGGTTGTCACTCTGTGTTTGCCCCAGCCATCTGCTGCGGGAGTGACATGAGATGCCGAGGGTCTTTTTCCATGAAACAAAGGAAGCAACTGAGAGGGGGCGGAAAACTTGTTTTAGAATGAAATGATTATACTCTGCTCCAAAGGAAATGGAAAATCAATTCTCATATGTATATATATAGCTCAGAAAGTTTCTTGTTAGAAAAGATTGTTTTAGCTAAGAATTATGTCTCCATGCAAGATTTGCTTCCATGTCTGTGGACCATGTGTGATCTTTTAGTGTTATGAGAAATTACCTGCCGACTTAAATTGCAGACCTTATCCTCAGTATTATTGAATTTCAACTGAAAGAAATCATAACTGCAGGAATCCTATAATGTCACAATACTGCCCTATTGATGACAAAGTGGGTGATTACCAAAAACCTGTTTTTCATTTTTACCCAGACTAATGCATAACCTTTTTAAAATCAAAACATATGATTCGATCTGTTCTACATGTCGTTTCAGTACAGAGATCTGTAGTATTCATAGAATGTCTCCTAATTAAAGCCTTCTTAGATATAGACCAAGTGAAGCAAAAAATATTACTCAGTTTCAGATCCAAAAGACATCAGTAAGAAGTTAGTTTTCTAAAAATCTGTATGCAACATGATCTATGCACTTTGTGTTAGTCTTTCTTGATGTTTTTAAATTTGGTGACTATGACTATTATTGCTACTGCATTTTGTGTGTTCTGTTTGTTCGTTGATTTCAGTGTTGTCCCATGTACTCACTCTGTGTTCACTTAATCTCCCTCAGTTACTTTATAGTCATGCTTTCTATTCAGCAGGAATGCATTCTGTTGATTAGACCCATCCAATCATCCTAATTTTAATAAACAATCACCATAAATGTCATCCTACCATTCTCTTCTCTGTGCTTGGGTCAGATACCCAAACTATGGCAAGGTTTAGGAAACATTCATTAGTAGGGCTGTAGCGGTACACATATTAATACCAAACATTCCTTTTACAGACATCACTCTCTAGTACAAGCAGTTCGATGAAGAATATGTCAACTATCATTCAGAAAAGAACCCACTTTTGCTTCTAGTGCTGGCAGAAAATGAGCAGATTAAGCTAATGTATAAAGCACGCCACACCAAACCAATACAAGAATAGTTAGTTAAAATAACACACAGAAGAATTTGGAACCCATTTTCTTGTTTTTAATGAGCAGCATGCTAAATGGTTTCAGCATTCTGATACAACTGAACTCAAGAGGGAGTGTAGGATGTATTGCTGAATAATAGCACGGTGTTTTTTTTCCTATAACTTTGAAGGCAGACATTATTTTCATCTACTAAATTACACATTGATGCATTTCATAAATTCCCACCAGAAGCCACCAGACAGAAAATGTCAATAGATTGTACACAAGTGCCATTTAATGTTCAGAGTTACTAGAAGGTGTTTTCTAACCTTTTTGTTTCATATTTTCACATAAAGAATAGGTAATTTAGCTCTGCACTTAATTTTATTCTACTAAAAGTAATGACAATTTTATTAAAATAAACACTGCTTATTTTCTTGTAATTATGTAATTATCTATCATGAATGATACCTGTCAGTTTTAGGCTTCATAATACCTCTGTTGACGAATGGATTGAAGGGCACAGTAGAATTAAAACTAGCTGAAAGGTTTTTAAAGGTTTTTCTTTTATTTTGAGCGGAATTTGAAAGTACATTCATCTTTCTGCTTATTTTCCAAAAATAGAAACAGGATTTGGCATTTGTTTCTTTTTTGTCTGGCAATCTGTGACCCCAAATCAGTCAGTCATTTTCTACCGCTTCTTCCATAGTGGGTCGCGGGGAAGCTGGTGCCTGTCTCCAGCAGTCTATGGGCGAGAGGCGGGGTACACCCCGCACAGGTCGCCAGTCCATCGCAAGCTTAACTATTCATCTCTAAAAATATAAGAACATTTCATAGAAATGTTCAACAAGAGAAACCTATGAAGTTCTATATTAAAATTTTAAAGAACGCCTTTGCTTTTAAATCACTTTTTCTGGCCATTATTAAACACTCCATATTTTATTGTGGGTCAGATTCTACACTAATGCCGTAGCCAGTGTTCAAAGTAAAATCTTCCCAATTGAATAAATAGGTGTGTAACAATACACCCATACAGTCCAGTTTTCACTTGTCCATACATGAACTACAGGTGCCTTTTTGGGCGAGAGTCAGGGTACACCCTGGACAGGTGGCCAATCCATCACAGGGCAACACAGAAACTCATGGGACAAACAACCATGCACACATATGCTTACATTTAAGAGGAATATGGGGAGACCAATTAACTTAACATGCATAGTTTTTGGACTGAGGGACAAAGCTGGAGTACCCAGGGAGAACCAAGGCATGCATACAGTGCTAGCTACTGTACCAACATGCAGCCCAAGATGTAACTAGAGATTTTATAATGCATTCCGAACTCAGTAAAAACAGCAGAATAGCCCTTTAGTTTAGCACCATTAGAAAGCTCCAAAGCAGATGCTAACTTTAGTGTTGTTAACAACTAACATTTAGCCAGTCATTATATTCTCAGAGAGCTTACAAATCATTCGTATCTAGTGTAATTGTCATTTCCTACAGAGCACCAAAAATAATAGATAGATAGATAGATAGATAGATAGATAGATAGATAGATAGATGATAATAGATGATAATAATAGAGGGAGGGATGGATGGATGGATGGAGGGAGGGGTGAGGTGGATGGATGGAGGGATGGACGGAGGGCGGACGGACGACGGACGGACGGACGGACGGAAATAGATGTTTTATCTATCTATCTACTAGCAGCAAAAAAGTCCAACCATAGATGAACGTACGGGGGTTTGTTGACTTAAAACCTCTCACTTTTATATCCAGGGCTTATTATAATAGCTTACACATTATTCCTAATAAGGTCACAAACTAACAGCAATTAGATATACAAGGAACATTTTGGTGTTCTAATATTGCAAGAGTGCCAGAGTTACACTCGGTGATGACTGTAATAAGTGTACCAGAGTCAGCTTTGTCAGCTTTATTACCAAACCTAAATACCTTCACATTTCATAAAATTCTCAGTGTACTCCATATAAAGCATAGGATAGATAGGCTGTATGATCTTAGTCTCAAACCCTAACGACCCTGAAACAGTATGTGCATTTTAAGCCAGTTGTTCTAGTGATATGGTAATTATTGCCAGAGGCTTTTTATGGGTTACAATAATCTCCTCTCATCACTTCTCTCCACCTCTGTTACAGCTTTTGCTTTTTTCACCCTTACTATGAAATGAAATATAATTATCATCTGACTTTCTTTGTGTGAAAACTGTCAAAGGTAAATAGGGTTAATTTGTATTTTTTTTTAATATAGAGAAAAGGGAACATCTTGTAGTGAATATAGTGAGCATAATCAATTGGGGATAATAAAGATGTTTATCAAAATTACATGCATCAATGTAGTTTTGGTATATGTACATTCTTTATGCCAGAAAAGGTTTGAAGACAGAGTGCTTTTCTCATTTTGTGGTAAGCCCATGATAATGGACATGTTCATAAGGCAGCTTCCACTCAGATTCCATGAAGGCGTTAGGAGTTGGAGTCATTGACTGAACAATGATGAGTGAAAATTGAACGAGAGGGGAGTTCAATAATCAATCCTTTCCAGCCTTGGGAAGTTCAGGGCCCTTTTGCCGTTCTTTCGATTGCCCAAGCATACTCCTTTCGAAAAAATGATACAATCATGGCCAACCTAGCAAGCTTTGTGCACAGCATTTAAACCCTTTAAACTAAATCAAAAGTCCTGTCCGTCCAATCTGACTCCAATGAAGCAACTCTCCACACATCTACCAGACCCTTGGATGTTAATGACCTTCCTGCTGTGGCTATCTGTGCTTGTACATGTATATTATGCACTTATGTGTATTTCAAATTACCATCGCCCCTACATCTTTCTTTGGAGAGCCTAATAGAAATTATTTGTTTGGTTTTCTATTGTGTTCATCTAACGGTGGTTTTAAAATGGGCCCGTAACTGCAGCAGGCAATGCAGAAAGATTAAAAGATTTGG